>CM035161.1:26311045-26502622 GCA_020205615.1 Panax quinquefolius
TTTTTCTGATAAAAGGGCTATTTATTATGAATTATTGAAGTTCTGAAATAATTGATTTTTGGAAGTTTTAATTATTTATTTTATGAAAAACATTTTTCTTACTTTTTCTAGAAGGTGGCCATGTGGGAAATCTGATTTCAAAGGATGTGTATGAATTTTGTTATTAATATTAATATTTTATTAAATTTTCTGCTTTGGTGTTCTAAGCATTTTCCTATAAATAGGGTGCTTAGGTTAGAATTGAAAATCACACCAGAAATTGAAGTTTTATCTCTCTTTCTTTCTCTATATTATCGAGCGTATTCTTGTGAGTATTTTGATAATTTGAGTGTTCTTTATAACGGTCTAAGTTCCTTCAAAGACTATATCCGTATTCCAAATTTAAGAAATCTGATCTTTTCAAGGTAAGGGATGTTATTTTCTTCTTAAATGATATTATTTTCTTCAATATCATTATGCCAAAATATTGGTTTGAACTCTTAATCAAATTTGGAACTTTTTGTGTCGGGGTTACTATTCACGTATACGGCACTATTCATCAAAAAATAAAATTTTTTTTTTCGTCCAAAATATCTATTATGAATACTAGCTTTGATTGTATCCATGTTTTGATCATTCTTGAATTTTACTCCACTATGATTAATTATAAGGTATTTTTGGACATGGATAAACCGAAATACGAATCCTTAATATTTATTCTTTTGTTTCACTGGATTCGTTTTCTTTAAAATATTTTTCATCATCCTCAGTCCTAAATGATGGTATTACTAAATACCTTTGACCTGTAGTGTGAGACCCCAGATTTTATCAATAAAGATTTAAATTTTGTCGATTTTTTTTTATTATGGTGTGAATTTGAGATAATATTATAGTTGTGGGTAGTATTTATAAATTTTGCAAAGTATGCAAGTGGTTATATTATATTCGATTGGTGGGGAATATTCGGTTTAGCGAGGAATATTAAATGCAAATACTCAATCATTGGTGGACCCCACAATGTAATTATTGTCGGATTGAAAAAGCGACAAAAATATTTTATTGAAATAACGGCGGAAGTTTTCTGGTTGATCTTTGTTGAACTACTCGGTAGTAAAAGTACGATAATATCGTGGTTGCATAAGTAGTATACGCGGTATTGATTATTGATGCTTATGTGAGAAGTCACTCGGTTTGATTCCATTATTGTCGATTAATAATATGAGTTATTATAAGCGATAATGGACGTTTTGTTTTATTCAGTATTATTAACGTAATAAAAGCGAAACATCTTTTATATAAAAAGCAGAATACTTTATTAAAGTTATTCTATAAATAGAATATATTATATTTTATTATGCATAGTGTTGCATAGTGTTTTACATAGTGTTGCATAGTGTTTGTATAGTAAAATGTTTTTATATAAATAGAATATATTATATTTTATTTAAAATATTTTGCTTTAAATATGGACCGTCAGATTAAAGTAAATCAATACTGGACTAGATTCATGGGATTACTACTTATTTCTATTTTCCTATAAATAAGCTCATTCCTTCATTATTTTCTTATTTAATTCACTTTGAAACTCTAGAGAGAAATTATAGATAGAGAAGCTATATAGAGAAAATCTATAGAGAGAGAAAGAAGAAGAGTATTACGGTACTTCACTACTTTGATATCCGGTGTCTTTTACGGTAAGGGGTATTATTTGTTGTACTGTAAGGGTTGTTATTCTTTCTTATTCATGAAGAGAACTTACATTATTCCATTCATTATTATTACATTGGAATAACTTTTGTAAAAGTGGTATACCCTATACATAACCTATATACATGGCATACCCTATACTTGGTGAAATCCTTATATTATTCCATTCTTATTTATTACATTGGAATAACTTTGTATCATGTGAATCCCCTATACTTGGTGATCTTCTTACATTATTTCATTCTTTATTATTACATTGGAATATCACATGCGTGTGTTTTACACCGCACTGGTTCCATTGTTTATTATTTCGCATTTATTATTACATTGGAATATCACATGCATGTGTTTTACAGGACTGGTTCCATTGTTTATTATTAAAGACATTTATTATTACATTGGATCATCCCGCTTGTGAATTTCACGACTGGTTCCGTTATTATTATTCTATTGGAATAAACGCCATCATCAGCACCGCATGCATGGTGATTTCTTTTGTTATTCCATTCTTTATTATACCCAGTTGGTTAAAACTTTGACTTATACTCCATGAAATTAGTAAAATATCTTTGATATTTGCGTTTCATCGATATCTTTTCATGAAAATATTCTTACGATCATTCTTGAATTTTACTCTACAAAAGCAATATCATGTTGACAATTTGGACGTTAATAATTCTGGATTAAATAATTCTTGAACTTGTTTTATTGAATTATTATGTCATTATCATCATCCTCATGATATATTATGTTATCTTTGGCTTACGTGCATAGATGAACTTAGTATGATTATGACCGAGGATCATTCGGTATAATCATGGCTTGTTATAAATGATGTGATAAAAGTCCTCGTTGGCATTGTAATGCGTTGATGGATAGTTTTTGGTATGATTTATGACCGGGGTGATTCGGTATAGTCGTGACCATTGATAATTTGATGAAAATCCTTGGACCGTAGTAGTGCATGGGATGATTAGATATTGTGGTTTATTCATTAAAGCGAGTCTTAATGATAAAAATTTATGAAAACCTTTTAAAACCTAAAAGATAGTAGACTTTATTTTCTACTTTACTCTTTTAATGGATTGCACATTCCGCTTTAAAGAACTACGGTTGTCTATTGTATTTTATCGGTTTTAACTTTGTTGAAGGCTAATGATAATTTATTATGCATTATCTTAGTCATAATATTTCTTCTTGGGCTAGTTGAGCTCACCCTTTCTTTCACTTTTTTTCTCTTGAAATGAGAATATAATTTGGGACGAGTCGGGGAAAAGAGTGATGGTCCAGAAGATAGCATTAGTAGTCCTCACTATTACATTAAATAGTGTGACAATAAATGTAATGAGGACTCCTTGAGTATGGATATTATCTAAATGACAATATTCTATTAGAACTCTCGGTTTATGTATTGTCGTATGTTACACCTACGAGATGTATAATTAAGTTTGTATTTGAATTTATGTACCGTATGTAAGTGGCGACCCATGATAGGTGACGTATACCTAATTTTGGGGCGTCACGGTTGATATCGAGCTTAGGATATGATCCTGGCTAAGATGCGAGATAAGAACTAGGAGGGAGAGCGGGGAATTCCTTTTTAGTAGTATGACCTACTAAGTTTATTTGGTATTTGATTGGTCGATCACGAGTATAGTGATAATATGTTGCATGTCAATTAACCCTTATTTTGTGGCGGTGTTTGAAAATGGCATCAGAGAATGTTGAGAATAAGAATGGAGCACGGGAGACTGTTGATTCTCCACGAGATCAATAATCGAGGACAATATGCAACAGGATGGCGATAATCCTCCCGTAAAAAACAACAACACCGATCAATTGATGAATGACAGACGCGTGTAAGACCCGACTTTTATAAATAAAGATGAATTTTTCTATAAATATTATTTTTGAATATTATGGAATAAATTTGATATAATGTTATAGTTGTGGGTAATATTTATAAATTTTGCAAAGTATGCAAGTTGTTATAAAATATTCGTTTAGTCGGGGAATATTCTTTTTGTTAGGGAATATTAAATGACAATGGCTCAATCATTGGTGGACCCCACAACATTATCATCGGATTGAGAAAACGACAAAAATATTTTTTATAAAAATAACGGCGGAGGTTTTACCGTTAAAACTGTTGAACTACGGATTGGTAAAAAGTACGATGTCTGGCGTGGTTGCATAGTAGCATTGCGGTATTGATTATTGATGCTTACGTGAGAAGTCACTCGGTTATGCTCAATTATTGCTTCTGATAATTCTTTGCATCATATCTCTTATATTATTGATTCAATTATTGTCGCGGTATCATACGTATAATATGTTATAAGATTAAATCAATAATTGAGACGACAAGTTATAAATGATTAATAATTATTGAAAGATTAAATATGTGTTATGATTTGTGGTAAGTTTGATTATTTTATGGGGGGGGCTCATATGTCATCATCTAAGAGTCTCTTCATTAATAGTAATTACCCTTGTGAATAGTATTTACCTTCGTCAATAGTAATTACCCTTGTGAATAGTATTTACCTTCGTCAATAGTAATTACCCTTGTGAATAGTATTTACCTTCGTCAATAGTAATTACCCTTGTGAATAGTATTTACCTTCGTCAATAGTAATTACCCTTGTGAATAGTATTTACCTTCGTCAATAGTAATTACCTTTACCAGACGTCGAACCACTTGTCATTTCACATTACTGAGCGTCGAACCACTTGTCGTTTCACATTACGGTGTCGAAACCGATCGTCAATGCCACCACTTGCCTTTTCACACGGCGCGGCGGTCTTTAAGCTAGAAATCTTCTATAAATAGAGGCCTAGGGCTTCATTATTTTTACTTAATTCATTCAAGAGCTATAGAGAGAAAGTATAGAAAGAATAAGAGAGAAAGAAGAAGAGTATTTTGTTACTACACCGCTGCGTTATTCAATCTCCTACCAAAAGTAAGGGGTGTTATTCTTTTCTTATTCATGAAGAGAAGCATTGTTATTCCATTGCTTATTTATTACTTGGAATAACTTTTGTATCATGGTTTACCTATACTTGGTGACATTCTTCTATTATTACATTGGAAACATCACATGCATGTTTTTACTAGGACTGGTTAAAATCTTTATTATTACATTGGAACATCACATGCATGTGTTTTACAGGACTGGTTAAAATCTTTATTATTCTGTTGGAACATCATGTATCGTGTGTTTTACAGGACTGGTTAAAATCTTTATTATTCTGTTGGAATATCCTATCGTGTGTTTTACACCGGATCTGGTTCCATCTTTATTATTACTGTTGGAACATCCCGTCGGTGTGAATTTCACGACACTGGTTCCGTTATTTATTATTCATTGGAATAACACATGCATGCGATTTCATCGCATGCATGGTGATTTCTTTTGTTATTCCATTCTTTATTATACCCGGTTGGTTAAAACTTTGACTTTCTATACTCCATGAAATTAGTAGAATATCCTTGATATTTGCGTTTCATCGATATCTTTTCATGGAAATATTCTTACGATCATTCTTGAATTTTACTCTACAAAACGAAGATCGTGTTGACAATTTGGACGTTAATAATTCACGGATAAAATAATTCTTGAACTTGTTTTATTGAATTCTTATATCATTGTCATCATCCTCATGTTTATATTTTTTAAAAGTCATCTGTGGCTTTGTAGTGCATAGATGGACTTGGTATGATTATGACGAGAGACTATTCGATTGTAATCATGGACCGTAATGTTACAAATGATGTGATAAAAAATCCTCGATTAGTAGTAGTGCATTGATGGATGATTGTTGGCATGATCATGACCATTAATGAATACACAAATATTCTTGGCGTAGTGCATGAATAATTGTGGTCGTGATACTAAAGAATATCCTTGGCCAGAAGTAGTGCGAGGGTGATTCGATGATGTGGAATATTTATTAAAGTCGAGTCTCAAATTTATATATAAAGATGATGAAAACCTTTTAAAACCTAAAAGATAGTAGACTTTATTTTTTACTTGACTCTTTCAATGGATCAGATATTCAGCTGCAGATTAAACTGGTTGTCTATTGTATTTTATCGGTTTAACATTATTGAAGACTATTGATAATTTATTCGCATTATCTTAGTCATAATATTTCTTCTTGGGCTAGTTGAGCTCACCTTTCTTTCACTGTTCTCTTCAGGAAATGATAATATAGCTGGGACGAGTCGGGGAAACGAGTGATGGTCCTGAAGATAGCATTAGTAGTCCTCACTATTCTGTAAAATAGTGTGATAATAACTGTAATGAGGACTTTTTATTTGAGTTTGTATAATATCTAGTAGACGATATTTGTATTTAAACTCACAGTTTATGTCGTATTGTACACGACAGTTATGTTAATAAGTTGTATTTAAATTCTGTACCATGTAAGTGGTGACTCAAGATGGGTGATGTATACCTAATTTTGGGGGCGTCACAGTTGGTATCAGAGCTTAGGGATGTGATCCCTGGCTAAAATGTGAGAATAGTACTAGGAGGGGAGAGACGGGGAATACCTTCGCTAGTATGACCTACCTAAGTTTATGTCTTTATTTTATTGGTTGGTCGGAAGATAAGGATAATTTGTTACATGTCAATTAACCTTTTGTTTTATGGCGATATCTGAAAATGACATCGAGAATGTTGAGAATAGAATGGGGTATGAGCGATCGTTGATTCACCACATATCAATAATCGAGGATAATGTGCATCGGAAGGCGACAATCCTCATGCAAACAACAACACCGACCAAATGACAAATGATCAAATGTTCAGAGGCTTTATGCACGATTTATGCAACAATGAAAGCAGAGGCGACTCTGGCCCAAAACGTAGGTGGAAACACGGAAAACTCTCGGCGGTCCACCGCTAAACAATTTAAGGAGCTGGGACCACCGGGAGTTTAAGGGAGAGCCAAAACCACTTACGCGGAAGCATGGATAAAGCAGATTACCAAGATATTTGATGTCTTGGGATGCTCCGAGAGCAAAGGTTCCTTTTTCCGCCTTTATGTCATGGCGGAGAGGCGGATTCTTGGTGGGAATCGGTCCAGAAACGTACTCAACCAAATTGTCTTGAAGATATCTTGGGAGAAGTTCCAAGAGTTATTCAACGACAAATACTTTCACGAAAGTATTCGCCACATGAAGGAGGTGGAGTTTATCAAGTTGGAACAAAACAATATGACCAGGTGTCGCAATACGAGGCAAAATTTTGCGGAGTTATCACGGTTCAACGTCCCACTTTGGTGGATAATGAAGAGAGAATGGCGCGAATGTTTTTAAGAGGTTTGAAGCGGGAGATACGTCAACATCTTATTTCTCATAAAGCGTGTTTGTATTCGGATGTTGTAAATAGTGCTTTCGATTAGTGGAGCGCGATAATGAGTCAACCTTGACTAAAAGAAGCGGTAAGAAAAATTATAATACCAATGAGAATAGTCATCGAAGGCGGTGACAACAAGCGTGGAGGGAATCAACAGGCGAGATATGGTAACCACTTGATTGGTAATCGTACAAAACAATAAGAATGGACATTTCAAGAAAAGGAGATTCAACAATGATGGAAAGAGCGTCAAAGACTGGCACCCATTGTTAAGGAAGGAGAAAGACCACCTACCATATGCTTCAAATGCGAGGAGAGGGACACATCGGTCAAAGCTGCGTCAAATGTAGTCAAAGCATGTTATAATTGTGGAAGAGAAGGTCACTTAGCTCGATTTTGTCGTTTCATAGAAGACAAATTCAACTAGGATGGAAGCACCAAAGGCCATCCCGTAAAATTCAAAGCCCGGTAGTGCTGAGGAGAGCATTTGTTGTGACCTCCCAAAGAGCAAGGAATCGAATGAGGTCATCACGGGTAAGCTTATCATAAATTCTAATGAAGTCTATACTTTATTTGATCTGGGTTCTACCCATTCTTTTATTTCTCCTACTTGCGCTCATCGATTAAATTTGACTCCGGAGAAATTAGACTTTGACTTATCTGTGGAAACTCCGTTGGGAGAAACCTTCATTACATCCACTGTTTATAAGTCTTGTTTGGTTCAAATCGGTACCCTCACATTACCTGTCGATCTTATTTCATTAAAAATACTTGCATTTGACGTGATTCTAGGGATTGATTGGTTAACTACTTATCATGCAAAAATTGATTGTTTTCGTAAGTGGTTGTTAGCTTTCATATTCCTAATCAACCTATTATGCTTAATTCAAACGACCAAACCATTAAAATCAATCACGGTCATCTCAAGCCATAAAGCTATTCGTTTATTGAAAAATGGATGTCAAGCTTTCTTAGCTCATGTCACGATTTAAACAAAAATATCGGTTTTGAAGCGATATTTCTATTGTTAATAAATTTCGACGTATTATTCGAAGAACTTCCCGGCCTACCCAGGGCGTGAAATTGAATTTTGTATCGACCTTGAACTGGTACAAAACCTATTTCCAAAACCCCATATCGAATGGCTCTATTGAACTTGAGGAGTTAAAGACCCAACCGCAGGAATTGTTAGACATTGGCTTTATTAAGCCCTAGTACTTCTCCTTCGGGTGCTCTGTTACTATTCGTGAAGAAGAAAGATGGGAGTATGCGACTTTGTATTGATTATCGGGAGTTGAATCATGTCACCATCAAAAATAGGTATCCATTGCCACGTATTGATGACTGTTTGACCCGATTGCAAGGAGCCAAATTCTTTTCAAAGATTGATCTTCGTTAGGATATCACCAATTGAAGATTAGAATCACCGACATTCCAAAGACGGCTTTCGAGAACTCCGAAGACGGGCATTATGAATTCCTAGTCATGTCCTTTGGATTGACTAATGCTCCTCGCCTTCATGGATATGATGAACCGAGTATTGAGGAATATTTAGATCACTTTGTGGTCGTCTTTATTAATGACATCCTTATTTATTCCAAAAGCCGTGAAGATCATGAAAGCAACACTTGAGGCTTACACTCCAAAAGCTTCGTGAATATAAGCTTTATGCCAAGTTGAAGAAATGCGAGTTACGGCTTGAAGAAGTAGCATTCCTTGGGCACGATGGTATCAAGTCATGGAATATCTGTTGACCCAAGAAAGATTGAAGCTATTCAAAGTCGGGAACAACCTAAATCGATGGCCAAAAGACGTAGCTTTCTCGGTTTAATTTGGTTATTATCGGAGATTCGTGGAAGGATTTTCTCGAATCGCTATTCCATTGACTCGGTGACTCGGAAAGATACAAAGTTCGGTTGGAGCGAAGAATGTGAGAAGAGTTTTCAAGAACCAAGAGGAGACTTATTTATTTTGTTACGACAATATCATCCGGCTCGGAGGATTTGTCATCTACTGAGTGATGCTTGGGCAAAGGGTTGGGATGTGCTCTTATGCAACATGGAAAAGTTATAGCTTTATGCCTCGCGACAACTCAAAGAATATGAGAGGAATTATCCTACTCATGATCTAGAGTTAGCATTTGTTATCTTCTTGCACTTAAAATGTGGAGGCATTACTTGTATGGGGAGAAAGTGGAGATCTTTACGGATCATAAAAGCCTCAAATATTTCTTCACTCAAAAGGAACTCAACACGCGACAACGACGTTGGCTTGAAGCTGTTGAAAGATTATGATCATACCATCCAATACCATCACCGGAAAAGCAAGCGTGGTAGGTGACGCATTGAGTAGGAAATCATATGCAAGTCAAGTGCGATATTGTCAACGCAAAGGCCCATTTTGTGTAACTTGCAAAGGATGGAGATAGAATTAAAGACTCGAGGGGACGCATGTGATGACAACGAGTATCACGAGTAGAACAAACTTTAATTGATAAAGTTAAAAAGCCGCTTTCAAGCTACTGAGACACGGAGGCGATGCGTATGAGGAAGAAAGTGCAAGAAGGTCTTATCTTAGGAAGCAAGAATCGATGAAGAAGGAATACTTGAGTCAACTCCGGACTTTGTGTTCCTAATGACCTACGATTTAAAGTATAATATCATGATGGAGGCGCACAACACACCATTTGCAATCCATCACAGGAGTACCAAAATGTATCATGATATTCGTCATACATTTTTGGTGGGAAATAATAAGAAGAGAGATAAGTATTTGTTTATCTCAAGGTGTCTAACTTGTCAACGAGTTAAAGCGGAGCATCAAGTACCAAAAGGTCCATCTGCAACCACTTGAAATTCCGAATGGAAGTGGGAGCACATTACCATGGATTTCTAATTCACGGTCTTCCTAAGGTTTCTCAAGGCGTTGATCGATTTGGGTCATTGTTGATAGATTGACCAAGTCCGCTCATTTCTTTACCGATATGAGAAACTTATACACTTGAACGTCTTGCTCAGATATACATAAACGAGATTGTAAGGCGCATGGTATCTGGGTATCCATAGTTTCGATCGAGACCCAAGATTCACTTCACGATTTTGGGTTAGTTTGCAAAAAGCTATGGAGCACAGACTTACGATTTAGCTCGGCATATCATCCTCGAGACGGACGGACGATCGGAGAGGACTATTCAAACTCTTGAAGATCTATTAAGACTACGTGTCCTTGATTTCAAGGAGTTGGGACAAGTTCTTACCATTGGTGGAGTTTTCCTACAACAACAGTTATCAAGCAAGTATTGGCATGGCTCCATTCGAAGCATTGTATGGAAGAAAGTGTCGTTCTCGATATCTTTGGGATGAGGTGGGTGAAGCAACGTTGTTGGGACCAGAGTTGATACGTATGACTACGGAAAAGATTCAAATGATCAAAACAACGTATAAAAACCTCACAAAATCGACAAAAAGAGTTATGCCGATCTTCATCGAAAGGACGTGGAATTCGATATAGGAGATCGTGTGTTATTAAGAGTTGCTCCATGGAAAGGAGTTACAAGATTTGGAAGGAGAGAAAACTTAATCCTCGATTCATCGGTCCATTTTAATCCTCGATCGAGTAGGGGCTGTAGCCTATAGACTCGCTTTTCTGCCAAATATGTCTCGTGTTCATAACGTTTTCACATATCTATGTTACGTAAATATGTGAAAGACCCGAACCATATTATTGAGTTAGAGGCAAGGACGAAATAGCGGAAGATTTGACGTATGAAGAGGTTCTGTTCAAATTTTGGATAAGAAAGAACATATTCTACGCTCCAAGGTTATACCTCAAGTTAAAGTTTTATGGAGGAACCACGATGTTGAGGAAATGACTTGGGAGTTAGAATCGAAATGAAATCAAGGTATCCTTACCTCTTGACATACCAGTATCGTACCCTAATTTCGAGGGCGAAATTTCATAAGAAGGGAGGTTGTAAGACCCAACTTTTATAAATAAAGATGAATTTTTCTATAAATATTATTTTTGAATATTATGGAATAAATTTGATATAATGTTATAGTTGTGGGTAATATTTATAAATTTTGCAAAAAGTATGCAAGTTGTTATAAAATATTCGTTTGGTCGGGGAATATTCTTTTGTTAGGGAATATTCGTATGATAATGGCTCAATCATTGGTGGACCCCACAACATTATTGTCGGATTGAGAAAAGCGACAAAAATATTTTTATAAAAAATAACGGCGGAGGTTTTACCGTTAAAAGCATTGAACTACCCGGTGGTAAAAGAAAGATGTCTGGCGTAAGCGTAGTAGCACTGCGGTATTGATTATTGATGCTTACGTGAGAAGTCACTCGGTTATGCTCAATTATTGCTACGATAATTCACGCGATCATATCTCTTATATTATTGATTCATTATTATTGTCACAAGATTATCATCGTATAATATGTTATAGTATTAAATCAATAATTGAGGCGACAAGTTATAAATGATTAATAATTATTGAAAGATTAAATATGTGTTATGATTTGTGGTAAGTTTGATTATTTTATGGGGGGGCTCATATGTCATCATCTAAGAGTCTCTTCATGATAGTAATTACCCTTGTGAATAGTATTTACCTTCGTCAATAGTAATTACCCTTGTGAATAGTATTTACCTTCGTCAATAGTAATTACCCTTGTGAATAGTATTTACCTTTGTCAATAGTAATTACCCTTGTGAATAGTATTTACCTTCGTCAATAGTAATTACCCTTGTGAATAGTATTTACCTTCGTCAATAGTAATTACCTTTACCAGACGTCGAACCACTTGTCATTTCACATTACAGGCGTCGAACCACTTGTCGTTTCACATTACAGGTGTCAAACCAGTCGTCAAGCCACTTGCCTTTTCACACGGCAGGTGCTAAGCTAGAAATCTTCTATAAATAGAGGCCTAGGGCTTCATTATTTTTCACGAATTCATTCAAGCTATAGAGAGAGAAAGTATAGAAAGAATAAGAGAGAAAGAAGAAGAGTATTTTGTTACCTTCGCTCGCAGTATTCAATCTCCTACCAAAAGTAAGGGTGTTATTCTTTCTTATTCATGAAGAGAACTGTTGTTATTCCATTGCTTATTTATTACATTGGAATAACTTTGTATAATGTGATTTACCCTATACTTGGTGACATTCTTCTATTATTACATTGGAACATCCACATACATGTGTTTTTTACAGGACTGGTTCCGTCTTTATTATTACTGTTGGAACATCATATACGTGTGTGTTTTACAGGACTGGTTAAAATCTTTATTATTCTGTTGGAACATCATATACATGTGTTTTACAGGACTGGTTAGTCTTTATTATTCGTTGGAATATCCTATCTCGTGTGTTTTACACGGATCCGGTTCCATCTTTATTATTCTGTTGGAACATCCCATCGGTGTGAATTTCACGACACGGGTTCCGTTATTTATTATTCTCATTGGAATAACTTTATGCATGTGCGATCTATCGCATGCATGGTGATTTCTTTTGTTATTCCATTCTTTATTATACCCGGTTGGTTAAAACTTTGACTTCTATACTCCATGAAATTAGTAGAATATCCTTGATATTTGCGTTTCATCCAAAGATCTTTTCATGGAAATATTCTTACGATCATTCTTGAATTTTACTCTACAAAACAAAGATCATCGTGTTGACAATTTGGATGTTAATAATTCACGGATAAAATAATTCTTGAACTTGTTTTATTGAAGCGTGTTTTTATTCGAGATGTTGTAAATAGGGCTCGATTAGTGGAGCGCGATAACGAGTCAATATAACTAAAAGCAGAGTAATAAGCAAAATTATAATACCAACGGAGAGTAGTCATCAAGCGGTGACAACAAGCGTGGAGGGAATCAACGGGCGGATATGGTAACCACTTCGGTGGTAATCGGGCCAAAACAATAAGAATGGACATTTCAAGAAAAGGAGATTCAACAATGATGGAAAGACGTCAAAGACCAAAGACACCGTTGTTAAGGAAAGTGAAAGACCACTATCATATGCTTCAAATGCGGAGGAGAGGGACACATCGATCCGAATGCTGCCCGTATGTCGTCAAAGCATGTTATAATTATGGAAGAGAAGGTCACTTAGCTCGATTTTGTCGTTTATCGAAGACAAATTCAACTAGGATGGAGGCACCAAAGGTTGTCCCGAGCACAAACCAAAGCCGTAGTTTAAGAGAGGCGTTTTTTTTCGTGACGAGGAACACGAATAAAATTATCACGGGTAAGTTAATCGTAAGCTCTTGCGAAGTCTATACCGTGTTAGATACCGATTCTACCCACTCTTTTATTTCACTAGTCGTGTTCAACGTTTAAATTTGACTCGGAGAAGTTAGACTTTGACTTGTTGGTTGAAACCTCGTTAGTAGGAGCCTTCGTTACCTCCACGCTTTTTTTTAAATCTTGTTTGATTCAAATAAACACTTTCACGTTACCTGTCGATATTATCTCCTTGAAAATACTTGCCTTTGAGGTAATTTTTGAAAACAATTGATTAACTACTCATTATTCTTTTCGTAAGGTTGTTAGCTTTTATATTCATAACCAACTTGTTGTGCGAATTCAAGTAACCAAACTACTAAAGTCAATTATTGTCATATCAAGCCATAAGTAAAGAGCCCCGAACCTTTCGTTGTTGACTTCCTTGTGTGGAATGCAAACCGGCGGACTTTCTTTCAGGCGACATCGTGAATGAAGATGGCAAGGTTATAGGTATCATTGTGAGGTACTATCTAGGTTAAGGGATGAAGTCGCGGTTGGTATCAATGTGACGTCTTATCCAAGTCTTGGATGAGAGTCACGATGATTGAATGATATTTCTATTATTAATAAATTTCTGGCGTATTCTTGAAGACTTCTTAGCCTACTTAGAGCATGAAATCGAATTTTGTATTGACCCCAGTACAAAACCCATTTCTTAAACCCTCAAATATTTCTTCAACTAAAAGGATCTGTTTACGAGGATTGAAAGTTATAATAAAAGCATTGGACTAATGAAAATCATGGGTATATTAAGTATTAGTAAGTGTTATGATGAGTTATGTTGGTTATTATGTGAAAACATGAAAGTTTCTTAGAAATCACAAAGAGTTGAAAATCAGATTTTGGTGAAAAACGTAACATAAAATTCAATTGACCATATCTCTTATTATATTTTGAATTTTTGAGTGTGGTTAAGTCCTAGAGTTAGATCTATGAGTTACCTAACTAATCAAAGTGGAATTACTGGAAAAGGTGTTGTAGATTTTTGTGTGGACTGAATTTAGCAAAGGAGTGCAAAGCTGCAAAAAAAAAAAAAAAAAAAAAAGTGCGCCATGATTTTAGAGGGCTGTTTCGGCCACTTAAATTATGAGAAAAATTCTGGCCTTTTGGGACATGAGGGTATATGGTATAAAGTACCTCCTGTCCAAAAATGAGCTCATTCTGACTTAAAATGAGCAAGTTATGACCATTTCAATATTTAGGTTTTTTAGATTTAAAAAGCGATATAACCAGGAGTTCTACAACTCTCGATGACCATGAAATTTAAAGCTGGAGGCTCACATTAACATGTGTAAGGTCCTGCCAAGATTTGGGAATTTCTGGAGTTAAACTTGAGGTAGCTAATTTCTTAAGGAATTAATTAGAAATTGATTTTTGAAAAATAGTAAATGAATTTTTAAAATTCGAGAAAAATATATTTTCATTATGAGACTATATTATGCTAAATCCAGAAAAGAAATATTTTTGGGACTAATTTGGTATTTTTCAGGAAAATAGTTTAATTCTGAACATATGAGTTAAATATGTTATGTGAAGTAACAAAGTTGAAAATAGGATTTTATGGCTAGAGAATCCTATATAGAGTATATGCATATTTTGTTTTGAGGATTTGATAATTGGTGATGATATCTTATGAGTATGGCATTTTGAATGATTAAATGCATTATATGGTAAAGCGTAAACAATTGAGATAAATTGTTTATAAATTTAAAAGTATTGTTATAATATTAATGATATTAGATTATGAGATTATTAAGTGATTGATAACATGGGAATATTCTTGAATCCTGGATAAATTATATTATAAATGTTTAATATTTATCCTTTATCTCATTTGATTGATTCTTTATATCATTATCCTCATGCTTATATTATGTTGAAAGTCATCTGTGGCCTGTAGTGCATAGTGTTAGGTTTGTAATATTCATCAACGCAATCAAATTGCATAAAAGTGCGGAAGCGTGTAAAAATCAGAGTTTAAAAAATTTACAAACCATATACCCGGATCACCCTTTATGCATAATTATTAATTTAAACGAAAAGATAAAGAATAAAATCATACCCTTGAAGATCGAGCTTCCTCAGGTACAAGTTCACCTCCAATCCTTTTCGCGTTCAACTTGAATTCACCGGGTTTGGTTCCTTCCTTAAATCAACATTAGCCACCCAAGCGTTTGGCCTCTAGAGGTGATCCACCAAGGAAGAAGAAAGTTCAAGAAGAAGGGTGGTTGGCTAAACCCTAGTTTTTCTATCTCTATAGAAAGGGGTACTCTCCAACAAATTGGAATTATTACGTTGTAAAAGTCAACAACTCCCAACACCCATAATAAGACTCCTCTTATTTATAGATATGGGCCACCCACCTTAACAATTAAGGAATTGGGTTTTATTTAATTAATTAAATTCTTTTAATTAATTAAGCTCCCTAATCTTATTAGGGATAATTAATTAAACTCCTTTAACTAATTTTCCCTCCTAATCCTATTAGGAATAAATGAAAGTACTTATATTAAATTAATTCCTAAACTCTTTTAGAAATTAAAATAATAATAATTGTAATAATATTAATAAGACTCCTCTTATTAATTTATATTTAATATTTCTAAAATATTAAATAATAAATATTAAGCTATTTAATTTATTCTATCACCATAGATTAAATTAAATATACTTAACATATTATTACGATTATGCCATTAACTTCTTAAATAATTATTCTTCCTTTTATGGTGTGACCCTTTAGGTTCTCCATATTAAACCCAGGTTGTGAATAAATCAATTAGAACAATTCTAATCTTATTTAAATAAATAAATTAAACAATTAATTTATTTAAATAAATAATATTTATTCTACAATAGGATAAGCCTCCCTAGCGATCAACGACTTTCCGGATAATATAGATTTCAACATTAATCATAAAAGAACCTTTGAGTAAATAGTTACAGTATAATTCAATCCTTCCACCATTCAATGTCCCAATTAAATATAAGACATGGAATTCTTGTCAAGTCTTATTTTATTTAATTATATGTATTTCGATCCTTAAATGCCTGACTCCAAATAATGAAAATTAGAAACTCCTTTCTAATTTCATTTGCCTTTTGCCAAGGACTCTTGGGTAGTTGTCATTTATCGAATCACATAGGACATTTCTCTTCTTTTATTAGAAGTGGTAGATTCTTTATTGATCATACATTATCTCCATGTATAACTTATTATACCCAAGCATACCTTTGATATACCTAAGGGTCTTAAGGAATAAGTCAAAGTATAACTCATCATACACAAGATACTATGATGATCTCAAGTCCAAGGATTACTTGTCTACTATCACTACTGAGAATTCCTATTGACGAGCAAATAAAACTCCATTAGGTATTCCTTAGCGAGCCACGTTCAAATTGAACTTATTCTCTAATAAGCACCTACATACTTACTTTAGTGTCTCCACACAAATGATCGTGAGATCAATCATCCTCATCCAATGAAAGCAAGCAACGTATGTACCAATCTATCCAGGATTCACTAATCCCCAATTTAGTAATCCAATGATTGGGAACTATTTTAGTTTTAAGCTTTCTAAGAATTTAGATCTCATTAGAATGATCATCATCATTATTCTAAAAGCATTGTTTAAAACTATGGGTTTATCACATATTATAAAAACAAAGATCATGTAGATAATTAAAAGCCTTTAATAAATTAATACTTTTTATTAATAAATGAATAAGATTATTTACAAAGTATATGTTTTATCATCAAACATGATTGGCTTGTGTGCATACTACTTTCAATCTCCCACTTGCACTAAAGCCAATCGTCATGGTATCTTATACTCTTCTTCTAAGTGAGCGATTATCCTGTTGTTGGATAAGCTTTAGTTAATGGATATGTAATGTTGTTCATGAGAGTCCACTATCTCTATAGTGATTTCCCATCTTTCAATGATTCTAATAATCAAATGAAAGTGCCACAACACATGTTTAGATCCAAGATGAGACTTAGGAACTATTCTTAGATTACGTAATAAACTTTTAATCCAAACAATCAACTTGCGACTTCATTTATAGCTATATACTTTGTCTTTATCACTAAACCAAAGAACTCTTTTGTTTGTTTGGAACCTTTCAATTCACTTCGCACCTTTGTTCAAAGTAACGCTTTACCTTAAAGTGGATTTTTTCGTCATCTTGAGTGCATCTCGAAAAACTTGAGTCTGTAAAGCCCTCTAGTTTTAATTCGGACCCACCATGTATGCTCACATCCTTAGTGCCGATTAAGAACTTTAAGATGTTTTTCATCGACTCATAGTGAACTTCTCCATAACATGGTCGATCAACATCGGTCTCGTATATTTCATTGCATACATGATTGTCACTCATGCGACCTCTCTTTTTTGAGTGCGTGGGGACTATTAGGAGAGATACACTCCATAGCTCATCGACATGAGACATCTCTTGGAGTTTGCCATGCTAAACAACTTTAGCATCAAATGAATATACGTTCCTTGGGTTAAGTCGAGCATCCTCTTGAATCTATCTATATAGATTTTATCCCCAATTAAGATACTCTTCCCAAACCATTTATGGAGGAATGTTTAGACAACTTTATCTTTACTGATTGTAGCATTGGTATGTCATTCCTTATCCGTAGTATATCAACATATAGTACTAGGAATATCACGATGCTCCCACTGACCCTTTTGTACACACTAGGTTCATTCTTATTTTTGATAAAATTAAACTCTTTTGATTTGTTTCATCAAAGCGAATGTTCCATTTTTGAGAATATTGCTTCAATCAATTTCTCTCCGAGTGTCTACAACTCTTAACTCATCGTATATATGCTGGATCATCATCTTCATGATCGTACCTCATCATCATCATCTATGATGAATCCATACCTCTAAGTATCTTGGTCTTATTCGATTTACGATTCGGATTTGTGGTACAATAGAATTACATCTCTGAGGTTCCTCTTATTTGACTTATAGTGTTTTGTGGTTCTTGAACTTTTCAAGATCTATTATCCTCCCACTAGCCCTTCAATGATAAACGCCTTTATCTTAGAAAGGCGCGTGTTTCATAACAAACACCTTTTCGCTAAGTAGGATTATAGAACATATACCCTAAACTTACTTTAGGATGTCCCACAAATCGACACTTGTCAAATCTTGTCCCAAGCTTATCCTTTGAAACCTTTTCACATAAGTTGGACAACCCTTATCTTAACATACTTAAGATTAGGAATCCTCCCCATCCATAACTTTTATGGAGTCTTGGGGCGGATTTAGAGATTACCTTTAAAGTAGATATGCGACCATTTCTAGGACATGATCCTGAAGGATCTTTGGAATGTCGGTAAAATCATTATGGACCGCACCATGTCCAACAAAGTACGATTTTTCATTCGGATACATCAATCAATTATTGTGTATCGGGATGTGTCCATTATGAGAAAACCATTTGAGATGATCCGAGAAACTTATCAGACAAGTATTTATTCCTTGATCTAATCAAAGAATCTTAATACATTGCCAATTTGTTTCACTTCAATTCTTTGAACCTTTCAAATAATTCACACTTGTATTCAAACAAATACACACATTCAACTCTTTGAATGATCATCTCCTTTTCTTATACTAATTTGTTCAATATGCAAAATTATTTTCATGTAAGTCAAGTATACAAAATTTATTAAGTAATATTCGATTCTATACAAAACATTATTATTATAAATAGAACAACAATTGTTCTTAATTATAATACCAAAATTTTATTGTCAACAATAAAATGAAATAATATTTTAACAAGAAGCTGGAATACAATAACAACTTATTGACTTAATAGATTTTCCGTAGAGCATTGCTAAACAATAAGTTTCTATGGCTAATATGGCAACCTTTGCTACATTTCCATACATAGGATAACTTATATTTGTTTAGCTTTCTACTTCGCTTGATCCTTCATAAATCTATATTTATGATAACCAAAGTCGGTATCCAATACCCAAGTAGAACCTTGACTTAAAGAAAATTTATTTCAATCATGAACAAAAAGCGTATTATGAAGAAAACTTCACTAAGCTTCTTTGGTTAGCCTCTGCAAGATGCTTCTCATGATTTCTTTCCGGTGTCGGAGCTTATTGCGGTGGAAGCAAGCTCCTTTGCTATCCGTGACGTATCGATTTTGTTCTTATTATCCTTTGTTTATGCCTTTCTATTTACCTTCTTTGAATCGTTCTTCTTTTCGGAAGATCCTTTGGCCCCTACCATGAAGACATGGTCTTTCTTGGTTGGAAAGTGACTCTCATCATTTTTCAACATGTTAAGCAAATCAACGAAGGCGATATCTAGCTTGTTCATATGAAAAATTCACAACAATTGTGAAAGGAGTAGGGAGTGAGTGCAAGATCAAATCTTGGCTCAACTCTCCATCTATGACAAAAACTCGTTGTCTAATTGATCAATCAAATTGATAATGTTAAGGACTTTTTATGCATACTATAGTGCCATTGGCCATTCTAGATCGGAAGAGCTCTTAGATATATCGATATCTATCGGTCTATTTTCCTCACCATCAACTACTTGATGTGCGGGAATATAGTAGAACATCCATAGTTTTATCTTCGTTTGAAGCTCGTTACTCATGGATACGAGCATGATCGCATCGAGCCAATTGTGCATCATCTTGCCACTTTCTAAAAGTAGCAATGTCTTCCTCGAGGCATTGTTTGCAACCATTGCGAGGATAGGCGTATTAAGGACATAAGATAGCTTTTTGACTATGAGAACTATTCTCAAATTCCTTAACCAATCCGTTTAATTGATTACGATTAATTTAGCATCTAATATGCTTCGTGATGATAGTAATTTTAGACATTGTAAAATTACGTAAATGAATTTGTAATTAACAACATTTTAACATACATTCTATTATTAATTACCAAAATAAATTAGGTCTTGTTTTTAAATTGGTATCTCCCACTATTTTCTTCAAACTATATTACCTCACTTATATAGTTCGGCAAAATCTAATTAAAGATTTCTTTAGTGAGAATAAGGATCCCATTTCAAATGTATATAGCCTTGTGGTGACACAACAAACAAACTATATATAAATAAATAGGTAGACAACTTTTGTCAATTACATCAACTATGCAACTCCTTTTATTTTGCCTCTTAGATTATTTTGATCAAGTGGTGGCACATCAGAATCAAAATTATCCAAGTTAAGCCCGACCTAGCACTCCATATATTCAAAAAAGAAAAATATCATCCTTGTGGTGACACAACAAAACAATATTGTTCAATTTTCTTTATAAGCATCAAATGTGATAAATTAACATCTTAAATACTTAATACTTGCCTTGTGGTGACACAACAAACTCATATTAAATATTTAATACTCTATTAATTTTATCATGCTAGAAGGCGACGTTCGATATTCCAAATATCTTTGAACGCTTAGGACTTAATATAAAAAATTGAGGGGTTTGTTATTAATTTGTCTCATCTTTTTTTAGCGCATTGCATACATATATATAT
Source organism: Panax quinquefolius (assembly GCA_020205615.1). Classification (NCBI taxonomy): domain Eukaryota; kingdom Viridiplantae; phylum Streptophyta; class Magnoliopsida; order Apiales; family Araliaceae; genus Panax; species Panax quinquefolius. The sequence goes on from CM035161.1 coordinate 26,331,954, forward strand.
AAAATACGCGTCATATTAATGAACATGCGAAGCATGTTTGCATAATATATAATATATATAGTATAAGCATGCACATATAGAATACTATATTCTACTTGGATTGATTATGAACTTTATTCTAGTTTGGTTCACTAGAGCCACCAAGTGAACCAAAAGGTCAAACCTAGGGGTGCAAGAATTAATATTTAAATATAACTATTACATTTAAACCCGGGCTCCATTACAAACGGGTCTTCAAGCGCTCCTTGCTCCTTGATCTCCAATTTTTCAAAATTAATTCTAACTATTCCTATTACAAAACTATTTAAAATAAATAGAAATCTTGATCGTGATCGAGGGAAGTACATAGGAGGAGATAGAATTTACATTCGAGAAAAATTAGAGAAGGCGAGTCTGTGCAGTAACCCATTTAATAAAACCCATACATTCATGCATCCAACTAAAATAAAATCCAATCGCATTGGTCAATTGTCATAATCAATCCCATTTATTATCATACACATCACCATATGCATCAATAAATAACATTCATCTTATGAATAATAAACATTTAATATATATATTGATATCATTTAATGGGCAAATTTAGTTAGTATAAAATCTATTTTTGAATCAAAATAAACACCTTTATTTTAATCCAAATTTAAATCAAAATAAAACTATTTTATTTTAATTTATCTAATTTTGAATAAAATAAACTATTTTATTTTAATCAAAATTTTTTAATCAAAATAAACTCCTTTATTTTAATTAATTATGGAATCCAATTCCATGAAAAAAAATCTTTTATTAAAGGAAACACGGATATTCTTTCCTATTCACAAATAAACTTCTTTTATTTTGAATAATATGAAATCATATTTCATATCTAAATAAACTCCTTTATTTAAGGAAACATGGATTCTCTTTCCTATTCACAAATAAACTCTTTATATTTTGAATAATATGAAATCTTATTTCATATCTAAACAAACTCCTTTATTTAAGGAAAGATGGATTTCTTCCTATTCACAAATAAACTCCTTTATTTTAGGAAAAAATAGAATCCAATTTCAACTCCAATTAGTTAGCATGGAATCCAATTCCAACTCTAATTAGTTAGCATGAAATTCTAATTTTAAAATTAAAATAAACCTTTTATTTTAAGATTAAAATAAACCTTTTATTTTAATTATAAAATTACTAAAATTAAAATAAAACTTTATATTTTAATATTAAAATAAACCTTTTATTTTAAAACTAAAATAAACTTTTATTTTAATTATATAATAATTAAGAATATATATATATATATATAATAATAAAATAAAACCATTATTTTATTATATATATAATAAAACCGTATATATATATATCATATATATATATATAATGCCCGGTCAAATATTTTCTTGAAAACCGTGCATGTCATCTATTATGAGCAACTTGTAAGCCTTGAAAAAAAAATTCACTGCTGCCATAAATACCGTGCATGTATAAGCTAACCGTGGCCCTTTAAAAAAAAAAATTGACCAATATTCATTCGCCCAAAAAAAAAAAACTGTTGCTTCCTTGGATTTGCCTGTCAAGCATATGACCTGCTAACTTGATTTAGTGAGGCCACGTTTTCATGATTCACGTTTTTTTTTTTTTTTTTTTTTTATTATTATAAAATTTATACAATAAAATTATGCCCAATTAAATTGTTCTAAACACATATCAATATACATATCAAATTAAAACAATTAATAATTCGCATAAAGGTTTGGGCTCGATGCCACTTATTAGGTTTGTAATATTCATCAACGCAATCAAATTGCATAAAAGTCTTGAGCGTGTAAAAATCGAGTTTAAAAATTTACAAAACCATATACCCGGATCACCCTTTATGCATAATTATTAATTTAAGCGAAAAGATAAAGAATAAAATCATACCCTTGAAGATCGAAAGCTTCCTCGGTACAAGTTCACCTCCAATCCTTTTAAGCGTTCAACTTGAATTCACCGGGTTTGGTTCCTTCCTTAGATCAACATTAGCCACCCAAGCGTTTGGCCTCTAGAGGAGATTCACCAAGGAAGAAGAAAGTTCAAGAAGAAGGGTGGTTGGCTAAACCCTAGTTTTTCTATCTCTATAGAAAGGGGTACTCTCCAACAAATTAGAATTATTACGTTGTAAAAGTCAACAACTCCCAACACCCATAATAAGACTCCTCTTATTTATAGATGTGGGCCACCCACCTTAACAATTAAGGAATTGGGTTTTATTTAATTAATTAAATTCTTTTAATTAATTAAGCTCCCTAATCTTATTAGGGATAATTAATTAAACTCCTTTAACTAATTTTCCCTCCTAATCCTATTAGGAATAAATGAGAGTACTTATATTAAATTAATTCCTAAACTCTTTTAGAAATTAAAATAATAATAATTGTAATAATATTAATAAGACTCCTCTTATTAATTTATATTTAATATTTCTAAAATATTAAATAATAAATATTAAGCTATTTAATTTATTCTATCACCATAGATTAAATTAAATATACTTAACTATATATTATTACGATTATGCCATTAACTTCTTAAATAATTATTCTTCATTTTATGGTTGTGACCCTTTAGGTTCTCCATATTAAACCTAGGTTGTGAATAAATCAATTAGAACAATTCTAATCTTATTTAAATAAATAAATTAAATAATTAATTTATTTAAATAAATAATATTTATTCTACAATAGGATAAGCCTCCCTAGCGATCGGCGACTTTCCGAGATAATATAGATTTCAACATTAATCATAAAAGAACCTTTGAGTAAATAGTTACCGTACAATTCAATCCTTCCACCATTCAATGTCCCAATTAAATATAAGACATGGAATTCTTTGTCAAGTCTTATTTTATTTAATTATATGTATTTCGATCCTTAAATGCACAACTCAAATAATGCAAATTAGAAACTCCTTTCTAATTTCATTCTCGCCTTGCCAAGGAGGACTCTTTGGGTAGTTTGTCATTTATCGAATCACATAGGACATTTCTCTTCTTTTATTAGAAGTGGTAGATTCTTTATTGATCATACATTATCTCCATATACAACTTATTATACCCAAGCATACCCTTTGATATACCCTAAGGGTCTTAAGGAATAAGTCAAAGTATAACTCATCATACACAAGATACTATGATGATCTCAAGTCCAAGGATTACTTGTCTTACTACTATCACTACTGAGAATTCCTATCGACAGCAAATAAAACTCCATTAGGTATTCCTTAGCGAGCCACGTTCGGTGAACTTATTCTCTAATAAGCACCTACATACTTGCTTTAGTGTCTCCACACAAATGATCATGAGATCAATCATCCTCATCCAATGAAAGCAAAGAACGTATGTACCAATCTATCCGGATTCACTAATCCCCAATTTAGTAATCCAATGATTGGGAACTATTTTAGTTTTAAGCTTTCTAAGAATTTAGATCTCATTAGAATGATCATCATCATTATTCTAAAAGCATTTCTTAAAACTATGGGTTTATCACATATTATAAAACAACATCATGTAGATAATTAAAAGCCTTTAATAAATTAATACTTTTTATTAATAAATGAATAAGATTGTTACAAAGTATATGCTTTATCATCAAACATGATTGGCTTGTGTGCATACTACTTTCACATAGATGGACTTGGTATGATTATGACCAGGGATTGTTCGGTATAATCATAACCGTAATTGAAAACACGATTATCTTTGCACGTAGTGCATGGATAATTGTGGTCGTGATACTAATGAATACACGATTATCTTTGGTAGTAGTTCATGGATAATTTGTGGTCGTGATCTTAATGAATACACGATTATCTTTGGTAGTAGTGCATGGATAATTTGTGGTCGTGATACTTAATGAATATACGATTATCTTTGGTAGTAGTGCATGGATAATTGTGGTCGTGATCTAATGAATACACGATTATCTTTGGTAGTAGTGCATGGATAATTTGTGGTCGTAATACTAATGAATACACGATTATCTTTGGTAGTAGTGCATGGATAATTCGTGGTCGTGATCTTAATGAATATCCTTGGCACGTAGTGCGGGGATGATTCGATGATATGGATTAATTATTGAGGTGAGTCTCAAAGAATGAAATATTAATTCATGGATGTAGTAAAAGTCGTCTTTAGTAGTAGTGCATTGATAGACATGGCATGATTATGACCACGGATTATTCGGTATAATCATGATCGTAATTGAAAACACGAATATCCTTAGCCAAGATGGTGCATGAATAATTCATGGTTGTGATACTATTAAAATTTGAGTCTCAAAGATTATTGGTTTTACTGGTTGTATATCTTTGGCTGTAGTAAAAAGATGAATTGTTAATGAATATCTTTGGTAGGATTGCAAAGATGAATTTAATGTTTTCAACGATAAAGGTATTCAAGGTATCCTCACCTCTTTATCATACAGATCGTACCCTAATTTCGGTGAGAAATTCCATAAGGAGGAGGGGAGATTGTGAGACCCCAGATTTTATCAATAAATATTTAAATTTTGTCAAATTTTTTTAATATTATGGTGTGAATTTGAGATAATATTATAGTTGTGGGTAGTATTTATAAATTTTGCAAAGTATGCAAGTGGTTATATTATATTCGATTGTTAGGGAATATTAGGTTTAGCGCAGGAATATTAAATGCATAACTACTCAATCATTAGTGGACCCCACAATGTAATTATTGTCGGATTGAGAAAATGACAAAAATATTTTATTGAAATAACGGCGGAAGTTTTACTGGTTGATCTTGTTGAACTACTTTCAGTAGTAAAAATAAAGATAATACACGTGGTTGCATAGTAGCATTGCGGTATTGATTATTGATGCTTATGTGAGAAGTCACTCGGTTTGATTCCATTATTGTCGATTAATAATATGAATTATTATAAGCGATAATGACGTTTTATTTTTTATTCGTATTATTAACGTAATAAAAGCGAAACATCTTTTATATAAAATGAATACTTTATTAAAGTTATTCTATAAATAGAATATATTATATTTTATTATGCATAGTGTTGCATAGTGTTTTGCATAATGTTGTATAGTGTTTGCATAGTAAAATGTTTTTATATAAATAGAATATATTATATTTTATTTAAAATATTTTGCTTTAAATATGGACCGTCGATTAAAGTAAATCAATACGGACCGTTCATGGATTAATTACTTATGCATTCTATTTTCCTATAAATGAAGCTCATTCCTTCATTATTTTCTTACGAATTCTTTGAAACTCTGAGAGAGAAATTATAGAGAGAAGCTATAGAGAGAAAATCTATAGAGAGAAAGAAGAAAGTAGATTCGGTACTTCACTACTTTGATATCCAAGTGTCTTTTACGGTAGAGGGTATTATTTGTTGTATTCGTAAGGGTTGTTATTCTTCTTATTCATGAAGAGAACTTACATTATTCCATTCATTATTATTACATTGGAATAACTTTTGTAAAAGTGGTATACCCTATACATAACCTTTGTACGCCATGACGTACCCTATACTTGGTGAAATCCTTATATTATTCCATTCTTATTTATTACATTGGAATAACTTTGATACGCTGAATCCCCTATACTTGGTGATCTTCTTATGTTATTCCATTCTTTATTATTACATTGGAATATCGTATGCATGTGTTTTACACCGGACACGGGTTCCATTGTTTATTATTCCGCATTTATTATTTTGTTGGAATATCACATCGTGTGTGTTTTACAAGGACTGGTTCCATTGTTTATTATTCAAAGATTTATTATTCATTGGATCATCCTCGATTGTGAATTTCACCCGACACGGTTGGTTATTATTATTCTATTGGAATAACTCGCATCATGCCAAGTACCGCATGCGTGGTGATTTCTTTTGTTATTCCATTCTTTATTATACCCAGTTGGTTAAAACTTTGACTTCTATACTCCATGAAATTAGTAAAATATCTTTGATATTTATGTTTCATCCAGTATCTTTTCATGAAAATATTCTTCTGATCATTCTTGAATTTTACTCTACAAAACAGTATCATGTTGACAATTTGGACGTTAATAATTCCTGGATTAAATAATTCTTGAACTTGTTTTATTGAATTATTATGTCATTGTCATCATCCTCATGATATATTATGTTATCTTTGGCTTACGTGCATAGATGAACTTAGTATGATTATGACGAGGATCATTCGGTATAATCGTGGCTTGTTATAAATGATGTGATAAAAGTCTTCGGTGGCACGTAATGCAGTGATGGATAGTTTTTGGTATGATTATGACCGGGGGTGATTAGGTATAGTCTTGACCATTGATAATTTGATGAAAATCCTTGACCGTGGTACGGGGATGATTAGATATTGTGGTTTATTCATTAAACTGAGTCTTAATGATAAAATTTATGAAAACCTTTTAAAACCTAAAAGATAGTAGACTTTATTTTCTACTTGACTCTTTTTAATGGATTGCACATTTCACCGCAGATAAACCGTGGTTGTCTATTGTATTTTATCGGTTTAACCTTTGTTGAAGGCTAATGATAATTTATTATGCATTATCTTAGTCATAATATTTCTTCGGGCTAGTTGAGCTCACCCCTTTCTTTCTTTATTCTCTTGAGGAAAATGAGAATATAAATTTGGGACGAGTCGGGGAAAAGAGTGATGGTCCGAAGATAGCATTAGTAGTCCTCACTATTACATTAAATAGTGTGACAATAAATGTAATGAGGACTCCTTGAGTATGGATATTATCTAAATGACAATATTCCTATTAGAACTCTCAGTTTATGTATTGTCGTATGTTACACGACAGATGTATAATTAAGTTTGAATTTGAATTTATGTACCATGTAAGTGGCGACCCAAGATGGGTGACGTATACCTAATTTTGGGGGCGTCACATGTAGTGCAAAGATGAATGAATTTTTGATGATTATCTTTGGCCTGTAGTGCAAAGATGTACAGGTGTTGAGATGAACATGACCGACTGATGAATATCTTTGGCCTGTAGAGCAAAGATGAATATTTGATTCAAGATGAATATTGATTGATGTTACAGGGATAAAATATGAATGATGGACTTTTAAATTCATAGATAAAAGTAGATTTCATTCTCTACGTAACTCTTCTATGAATTATTATTTTCGTTGCGAATATTGATCTGAAACTTGTTGTCTATTGTATTTTATCAGATTTTTTTTCCCTGTTGAAGACTAACGATAATTTATTCTATATTATCTTAGTCATAATATTCTTTACTGGGCTAGTTGAGCTCACCCTTTTCCTTTTTGTTCCATTTTTCTTCTCAGGAGGCGAGAATGTAGCGAGTTCTAGTCGGGGTGTGGAATGTTGATTCTAGAAAGTTGTTTTAGTAGTCCTCACAATTTTTATAAAATAATGTACCAATAATTGTAATGAGGACTTATTTTGGTGTGAATATTGTCTAGACGACAATATTTATATTTAAACTTACAGTTTTCATGTTATATTAATAAAGTTGTAGTTGTTTCTGTACCATGTTATTGACGACTCAAAATGGGTGATGTATACCTATTTTGGGGGAGTTACAACCTACCTATGAATTTTTGAGAATTTTTGGATGCCTCAGTTTTCGTTTTTACGTCCTTATAAAAATCACAAAATGAATTTTCGATCAACTCCTTGTGTATTTCTAGGATATTCTTCTCGCCATCATGGGTATCGATGTTATGATTATACTTCCAATCGTGAATACATTGTTCATCATTTTCGCTTTGATGAAACTATATTCCCATATAAAACATTAATTCCCAACTCTTTATCACTGTCTTCACATTCATTTGACTCTTCCCCATGGACTTATGCCCCTACTATTATTTCTAATGGAACCCATGTTATTCCTTCCTCAAATCACATGCCTATCTCCTCTATAATGTCATCTTCCTCCCCATCTCCATCTCCAAGTGTGTCGCATCCACCTACACCTTCATCCGCTGACACTTCTCAAAACTCCTCCTCTATCCCACTTATATAAGTACCCTTTCAGTCATCTACCTCCTCATCCCCTTCCCCATCACCACCACAACCACCACCTACACGCACACATCATATGCAACTTCGGCCTCACCCGAAACCAATTGTCTCTCTCACTCTTGCTGAACCATCCACCTTTGAAGAGGATGTCCGTCATGAGTCTTGGTGTAAAGTCATGCACTCTGAATATCATGCATTGTGTTCTAACAACACTTGGACCCTTGTCCCCTTTGATTCCCAGATGAATGTAATAGGTTGCAAGTGGGTATCCTGAATCAAGCAAAAAGTTAATGGCACAATTGAACGCTATAAAGCCCGCCTTATTGCAAAAGGTTTTCATCAGTGTCACGGCCTCGATTATGATGAAACTTTCAGTCCAGTTGTTAAACCCACCACTTTATGCTTAATTCTTTCTATTGCAGTTTCTTATGATTGGGTTATTAAACAACTTGACGTTAATAATGCTTTTTTACAAGGCTATCTCAATGAAACTGTATATATGGTGCAACCTCCTGGCTTCATTGATTCATCTCGACCCGCTCATGTTTATAAATTAAATCGTTCTTTATATGGTCTTAAGCAAGCTCCGAGAGCTTGGTTTGCTCGTCTTTCTTCCTTTTTGCTCTCTCTATAAACTTTCACGAATCTCGTAATGATGCATCACTATTTGTACATTCAGCACCGCTAGGTAAGGTATACATTTTGATCTATGTTGATGACTTTATTATTACTGGCTTTAATCCAGCGATGGTAACTTCATTAATTCAACAACTTTCTACCACTTTCTCTTTAAAAGACTTGGGTAATCTAAACTATTTTTTGGGTGTACGTTGAAGTCCTTCATCATTCTCATGGTCTTCTTTTATCCAACGACAATATATTCTTAATCTATTATCTAGTGTTTCCATGGAATCGGCCAAACCAGTTCTCACCCCTACTATATCTAAATATGCCAACACCAAGGACTCTACATTGCCTCATGATGATCCTCGTAAATTCAGACAAGTTGTGGGTTCTTTACAATATCTTAGTTTAACTCGTCCTGACATTGCGTTTCTTTATTAATGAGGTTTGTCAACACACGTACACGATCCTCAACAACACCATTGGGTTTCCGTCAAATGAATTCTTCGTTACTTACAGCACACTAAGGATCATGGCCTACTTTTAACTAAGTCTTCCTTCGACAGGCTTCAACTTTTTACAGATGCCAATTGAGCTGGCTCCTCTGAAGATCGTCGTTCAACAACTGGCTATGCATTATATTATGGTCCTAACCTCATCTCTTGGTCGTCTCGTAAGCAGCGCACTGTTGCACGATCATCCACAAAGGCTGAATATAAGGCTTTAGCCGTCGTGATTGAACTCAAATGGGTTGTTTTCTCTCGCATGAATTGTCCTTTTTTCCGCTCTCTACAAATATACCGCTTTGGTGTGATAATATTGGTGCGAAATATTTAGCTACTAACCCAGTATTTCATGTTCGCACGAAACACATTGAAATAGATTTTCATTTTGTTCGAGAAATGGTTGTTAGAAAAGAAATTCAAATTTTGTTTCTCCACCGAGGATCGGTTAATAGATGTTTTAACTAAAGGATCGCCTGATTCAAAGATTTGAGTATTTCAAACACTGGCGAAGGTTGTGAAAAAGACCTCCTTGACTTTGAGAGGGATATTAGACCATATATTATCTCGTGAACATATAATTTGTTACTAGCATTTATCCCGTATTCTTATCCTTTTGTAACTACATTATCACTTTGTATTTTGTACTTATCACCGTAATAATATCATTGTAATCATCCTTATATAAATATAAGATAACACCACCTATTATGGTGTGTGAGTGTTTTATAAATCTTGTGGTTTATCTTGAGATGTATATATTTTGAATTATGTGAAAAAAAATGAAAGAAAGTTAATTACGTAAAAATATGGTGACAAAGAAAATTAACTAAATAAATATTAGATAATTTAAATTAAGTTAAAAATTATATTATATAATAACATAATTTAAATATTAAAACCTTGATTAGCAATGGTGTTGCGATATATTGAATGAAAGGTTAATTCACTTAATTAAAATCGTGAATTAATATATGTATTTTGCATCTGAAAATGATTATGATTAAATTTGGCATTTATATATATTACATATCATGGTAATATATGAAAGGGTTTAATATTTTGAATGATGTTCATAAAATATAAAATGAGGGTGAGAGAAGAGAAATCAATATATTTATAAATAAATATTGGTGTGAAGATTAATAAATTGAGTTAATATTTAAGTTATGACTAAATGTATATATAGATTAAATAAATTGTCTTGTGACAATTTATAGATGAAAGAAATTAAATAATTATACAAAATAAATGTATACTTTATAAAAATAATTAGTGAAATAAATATTAATTATTTTTATAAAAATAATTAATAGAAGGAAAGAAATTAACTTATTATACAAAATAAATGTATACTTTATTAAAATAATTAGTGAAATAAATATTAATTATTTTAATAAAATATTTATTTTAATGAGAGATGTTAATTTTAATTATGAATGTAATTTTATAATTTATAGTGTAGTAATTATACGTATTATAATTGTATAATTACTTAATGGGGCTAAATAATTTAGCAATAAAGTGAGACGTGACATATTGGAAATATTAAAGAAAAGGAGGATATATTATATAGTATGAAAATAAACCAAAGGTGTTTATTTGAGTTTAAGCCAAACCTGACCCTAAACCTTTTGATTTCTGTAACAGTTGAGGTCTTTTAGTTTTTTAACTGATGAATTAAATTAAGAATATGTTTAAACCTTGGTCTTCAGTTTATACACTCATTCTATTTTGCTGAGTTCTAAGAGAGTGAGAGAGGGAGAGATTGAGTTTTATGTGGAATCAAGGAAGAAGGAGGAAGAATTTTAATTAAAGATTAATCAAATAATCTTCATTATTTGTTAAAGCCAAGGAGGAATCAAGAGGTAAGAAAGAATTTCAAAACTCTTAATTTCTATTTCTTGAGTTTTGCTATACTGAGAATTATTTTGGTCGAGAAGGAATCATCAATTGTGTGTCAATTGGTTAATAACCTATTAGATGATTTGTTAGAAGTATAACAAGAAGAATTAAACCAATTGATTTATGAATTTATGTAAAGAAAAGAAGAATTGGTCTTTTAATTTTATTGAATAAGTTATGGCCTGTTTTGGAGGCAAAATTAGCTATGAATCCATGTGTAAAGTCTGAAATAGATGAATATATGTCATACTCCTCTGAGAAACGAAAAGAACTCAAGTTGAATGAACCAAAACGAAGCTAAATCGAATATGTAGTGAAAGATTTAGTGAAAAATGACAATAACATGAGAATATAGTTTGATCATTGGAATTGAATCCTTAATTTAGACTGTTAAGAGTTTCTGAGATGTTGAAATTACTCTGTTTACGTATTATGTTGTATTCAATGAGTTTATAGAATAAACAGTAGTTAATTTGGAGTTTAGATGGAAAAGATATGGAATTTTGGTTTATAGCAGGATGTTCTTCGCGAACTATACGTAGTAATCGAATCTGCGGTGTGGTACCGCCACTTTTGGTTCAAAAAGGTTAAGAAAGCGGCGCATGACATAGTAGGTCAAACAGACCCTGTGTTAAGCTTTTAAGTGTACATTTTGGGTGATCAATGTTAATTCAATATATATATATTCTAATAAATGTAATGAAGTATTAGACATGTAATAAGTTATAATAACAGACTGTAGCATATAAAAGATGTAATATGATATAATAGTAAGCCTTAAGTATTTAATTGAATGTTAAGGCTATGTAATGATCAACTTAAGGAATGTTATGTAGATAACATAATGATCGAGTAAACCTTTAAGCACTAGTTGGAGGACTAAGTGTGGGGTAAGAGATAGAGAATTAAAAGGATGACATGAAGGTTTATGTAATGAAGATTTAGGGGTGAAAACGAGTCGAATCTCAACAAACACTCTAATGCTCAGATTCGACTTGACTCGAAAAAATTGAGCTCAAATTCGACTCGAATTCGATAAAGAATTTCTAATTTTGCGCCAGATTCGACTCGGATCATTACTCGAACCTACTCGGCTCGTAAGTACTCGACTCGTTTATAAAACAAGTTACTCACGAGCCTTCAAATCGAGTTTCGAATATGAACCATTTCGCTTAATACTGAACCACTACATACTAAATTGATTATTGAACTAATGTTTATATATTAGTCTTTTACTTTTATTTATGCAAAGAAATTACAAAGAATGTAATACGAATTGACAATCAATTCACTGATTTATTCAAGTACAAGCTTACACCATTTAATACTACACTTTATAAATTATAAAGATTGATACAAATATCACATATTTAGCTTATTAGTATGGATCAGAACAGTATTCGAATATGATCCATCGAGCAGGTATCGAGTATGGTTCAAAAAAATCAAATTTCTTCTATTTATTATTTTGAAATAGTAAGGTTTGATTTGATTAATGTGGTTAGTTATGGGTAAAATGCGCAAATATTTCAAATATGCAAGTGGTTATAAAATATTCATTTTTATCGGAAAATATTCGTTTGGTCGTGAAATATTCTTACTTTGTCGGGGGAATATTAAATGCACGGTAGCGACCTTGTGTGGGACCCATAATGTAAAAGCGATTGGATGAAGAAAGCGACAAGTATAAGTTGTCTATAAATAACTGGCGTAGTTATTCACTGAATTATCTTGTTGGAATACCCGGTGGTTAAAACACAGTAGCACACGGTATTGCACCAATTATTAATTCTTACGTAGGAAAACATTACTCAATAATTTTTACAGTAGTTACTGTTCAATATTTTATGTTATTGATTCAATAATTGCTACATTGATATTTTATATTATTGTTGTTTCAATAATTGTCACTACACAGTATTTTTATTATCAGATCAATAATTCATATTATTTGAATAATATTATAAGATAACATTATTGGCAATGTCTAGAAATTTTTGTCTAAGGAGAGGTTTGGTCACCTAATTGCGTGCCAATAAGGAGAAATCCTTATTGGAAAGCCCCCTCTTTCTTGGGAACTACCTGGTTGTCAGTATTGTGATTCTGTAATATTATTTGTGAATAATTAATTATTGATTTATATGATAAGAAAAATATTCATTTTATGTGGATATAGATGGAGAAAATTTTTAATGTGACAATTGTTGAAAAATTGTTATCTTTTCTGATAAATAATTCATTTAAATATATTATTATATTTTAATAATATAATAATGGTGATATTTTTACAATGAATGTGGGATATACGAATATATGAGGAGGAATAGTATTTTTGTTACAAAAATTGTTTAAAACATGTTAAACATGTTTGTGGGCTCATTTCTTGACTGAAATTTGATTAAAGCCTGTAAAATCGCATGGGTTTGTGGATTTTGATTCGATTTCGATCGAATTAAAAAAAACATAAACTTACAAAGTTGTAGAGAATGGAATTTCATATGAAAAGGATATGTGGTTCAATTTTTTCTGATAAAAGGGCTATTTATTATGAATTATTGAAATTCTGAAGTTCCGAAATAATTAATTTTTGAAGTTTAAAATATTTTATTTAAGAAAAACGTTTTTCTTACTTTAATTGAGTGGGTGGCTGATGTTTGGCTCAATTAGTGTGCGTAGGAAGTTGTGGAAAAAATAATATTAATATTTATTAAATTTTTTGCTTTGGTGTTCTAAGCATTTTCCTATAAATAGGGTGCTTAGGTTAGAATTGAAAATCACATTTAAAGCGAAGTTTCTCTCCCTTTCTCTCTATATTATCGAGCGTATTCTTGTGAGTATTTTGATACTTTGAGTCTTGCTATACGGTCTAAAAGTTCCTTCAACACTATATCCAAGTATTCCAATTTAGATGTATGATCTTTTCAAGGTAAGAGATGTTATTTTTTTAAAATGATATTATTTCTTCTAATATCATTATCTTTGGATTATTGGTAAGATTTTTCTTGTGAAATTCTTGTCTTTTAGTGTCGGGGTTACTATTCACGAATACGGCACTATTCACAGAAAAATTAAATTTTTGTCTTTGTCCAAAATATCTATTGTGGATACTAGCTTTGATTGTATCCATGTTTTGATCATTCTTGAATTTTACTCTACTATGATTATTTTTGAGGTATTTTTGGACATGGAGAAACCGAAATACGAATCCTTAATATTTATTCTTTTATTTCACTGGATTCGTTTTCTTTAAAATATTTTTCATTATCCTCAGTCCTAAATGATGATATTATTGAATATCTTTGGCCTGTAGTGCAAAGATTAATGATTTTATGATGAATATCTTTGGCTGTAATGCAAAGATGTACAAGTGTTGAGATGAACATGACCAACTGATGAATATCTTTGGCCTGTAGTGCAAAGATGAATATTTGATTCAAGATGAATATTGATTGATGTTACAGGGATAAAATATTGATGATGGACTTTTAAATTCATAGATTATAGTAGATTTTATTCACTACGTAACTCATCTATGAATTATTATTTCCGCTGCGAATATTGATCTGAAACTTGTTGTCTATTGTATTTTATCAGATTTTTTTCCCTGTTGAAGACTAACGATAATTTATTCTATATTATCTTAGTCATAATATTCTTTACTGGGCTAGTTGAGCTCACCCTTTTCCTTTTTGTTCCATTTTTCTTCTCAGGAGGCGAGAATGTAGCGAGTTCTAGTCGGGGTGTGGAATGATGATTCTAGAAAGTTATTTTAGTAGTCCTCACCATTTTTGTAAAATAATGCACCAATAATTATAATGAGGACTTATTTGGATGTGAATATTGTTTAGACGATAATACTTGTATTTAAACTCACAGTTTATGTATTGTATTAATAAAGTTGTAGTTGTTTCTGTACCATGTTATTGACGACTCAAAATGGGTGATATATACCTATTTTGGGGGCGTCACAGTTGGTATCAGAGCTTAGGGATATGATCTCTAGCGGAGATCGGGGAATAGAACTAGGAGGGAAGAGACGAGTAAATCCTTCGCTAGTGTGTCCCACCTAAGCTTATTTGTTAGTTGGTCATTATATAGGGATATTATGTGATATGGTGATTTCCTTAATTAACCATTGTTTTATGGTAGTATTTGAGAATGTCGACTAAGAATGTTAACAGTGGAGTAAATGAGAAGTGGAGACACCTCTACTCACCAACAAGGAGAACGTGCAACAGGCTAGCAATGTTCCTCCTGTGAACAACACCACTGAGTAGATGATGATCGACGGGATGTTTAGAAGCTTTTTGCAGTTCATGCAAAATCAGACGAGGGAGACTCGTGTACAAAATACAGGTGAAAATGATAACAATGCACGGTTTGTTACAGCCAAATAGTTCAAAAAGTTGGGACGACCAGAATTCTGGGTAAAGCCGGATCCGATTAAGGCGGAGACGTGGGTCAAACAAATTACCAAGATATTCGATGTCTTAGGATGCACGGAGGAACATAAGGTTCCATTCGCCACCTTTATATTCTGTAATGAGGTAGATTACTGATGGGAATCTGTGAAGCGTACCCATTTAGCTACACTTAGCATGTCTTGGGAGACATTTCAGAAACTTTTAAATGACAAGTACTTTCCTGAAAGTATTCGTCATACGAAGGAAGTGGAGTTCATTAGACTGGAACAAAATAACATGGCAATTGTCCCAAAGACGAGGCAAAGTTTGCAGAGTTATCCAGGTTTGCACCTCATTTGGTGGAGAATGAGGAACGTATGACGCGGATGTTTCTGAGAGGTTTAAAACCCGGCATACGTCAGTATCTCATTTCTCATAAAATTTCTCTCTATTCAGATGTTGTTAGAGCGAGATAACGAGTACGTTCAACCGAGGGATCATAACCAGGATCATAGTGGTGACAGCAGTCATCAGAACAACGATAACCAGCGAAGAAAGGAGAATACGGACAAAGGCGGTAACCACTCTAGTGGTATTCATGGCTATAAGAATAGAAGAAGCGAGTCGGGAGGAGATTTTAAAAGAGAGGAGATTCAACAATGACCATGTGAAGACGTCAACACCAGCAGCAACTGGTTCTAAGGGAGGAGAACGACCACCGGTAGTATGCTATAAATGTGGAAAAGAGGGACATATCAACCCAAACTGCCCACAACAGTTCAAGGTATGTTATAATTATGGAAAGGAAGGACATATCGCTCGAGATTGTACGGTAGCGAAACCAAGTCCAGTGGGGATCGGATGGTGACTCAAAAGGCTGTCCCAGAAAAGTCAAAGTCAACAGTTCCTAGAAGAGCGTTTGTCATGACTGGTCAAAATACGAGGAACCCAAACGAGGTGATCACGAGTAAGCTAATCATAAATTCTTGCGAAATTTATACCTTACTTGATATCGGTGCTACCCATTCATTTATCTCTCCTGCTTGTGCTCAACGTTTAAACTTAACTCCGGAGAAATTAGACTTTGATTTATCAGTAGAGACTCCGTTAGGAGAAACATTTATCACATCCACTATTTATAATTCTTGTTTGATCCAAGTTAGCACCATCACATTACCCGTTGACCTTATCTCTTTAAAGATACTTGCTTTTGATGTGATTTTAGGGATTGATTGGCTAACTACTCATCATGCCAAAATTGATTGTTTTCATAAGGTTGTTAGTTTTCATATTCCTAACCAATCTGTTGTACGAATTCAAGAAACTAAACCATTAAAATCAATCACTGTCATATCTAGTCATAAAGCTATTCGTTTATTGAAAAACGGATGTCAAGCTTTCTTAGCCCATGTTATGGATTTGAATAAAGACACGTCAGATTTAAATAATATTCCTGTTGTTAGTAAATTTCTTAACGTGTTTCCTGAAGAACTTCCCAGTTTACCCCCAGAACGTGAAGTTGAATTCTTTATTGATCTTGAACCTGGTACAAAGCCCATTTCTAAAACCCCATATCGAATGGCTCCTATTGAACTTCAGGCAAGTATAGGTGTGGCTCCATTCGAAGCATTGTATGGACAAAAGTATCGCTCTCCAATATGTTGGGATGAGGTGGGTGAAACAACATTGTTGGGACCCGAGTTGGTACGTATGACTACGAAAAAGATCCAAATGATTCGACAACGTATACAAACGGCTCAAGATCGGCAAAAGAGTTATGCGGATCTTCATCGAAAAGACGTGGAATTTAGTATTGGGGATCATGTATTATTGCGTGTTGCCCCATGGAAGTGAGTTACAAGATTCGGGAAGAGAGGAAAGCTCAATCCACGATTTATTGGTCCATTTCAGATTCTTGACCGAGTAGGAAATGTAGCCTATAGACTTGCGTTACCTCCAAGTATGTCTTGTGTTCATAATGTTTTTCATATATCTGTGCTTCAGTAAATATGTGAAAGACCCGAACCACGTTATTGAAGTTAGGCAGGATGAGATAGCCAAGACTTAACGTCACGAGAGGAGGTACCGTCAAGATCTTGGATAGGAAAGAGCATGTCTTACGTCTGAAAAGGTCATACCACAAGTTAAAGTTTTGTGGAGAAACCATCTTTATTGAGGAAATGACACGGGAGTTGGAAAGCGAAAATGAAAGCGAGGTATCCTCACCTTTTTGAAACACACAGAATACGTCACGCCAATTTCGAGGACGAAATTTCATAAGGAGGGAGGTTGTAAGACCCCTCAACTTATTATAAATAAAATCAAATTTCCTCTATTTATTATTTTGAAATAGTAAGGGTTGATTTGATTAATATGGTTAGTTATGGGTAAAATGCTTAAATATTTCAAATATGCAAGTGGTTATAAAATATTCATTTTATCGGAGAATATTCGTTTGGTCGTGGAATATTCTTACTATCGGGAATATTAAATACTGACGACGCTTGACCTTGTTTGGGCCCCATGCTGAAAAAGCGATTGGATGAAGAAAATGACAAGTATAAGTAGTTTATAAATAACTCTGGCGTTGTTATTCAAGTATTATCTTGTTGGAATACCTGGTGGTTAAAACACAGTAGCACACGGTATTGCACCAATTATTAATTCTTACGTAGGAAGGCATTACTCAATAATTATTACAGTAGTTACTGTTCAATATTTTATGTTATTGATTCAATAATTGCTACATTGATATTTTATATTATTGTTGTTTTATTAATTGTCACTACACAGTATTTTCATTATCAGATCAATAATTTATATTATTTGAATAATATTATTAGATAAAA
Source organism: Panax quinquefolius (assembly GCA_020205615.1). Taxonomy (NCBI): domain Eukaryota; kingdom Viridiplantae; phylum Streptophyta; class Magnoliopsida; order Apiales; family Araliaceae; genus Panax; species Panax quinquefolius. The sequence continues at coordinate 26,350,278 of CM035161.1, forward strand.
TTATTGGCAATGTCTAGAAAGTTACATCAAGGAGAGGTTTGGTCACCTAATCGGGCCCAAGAAGTAGAAATCCTTATTGGAAAGTCCCTCTTTCACAGGAACCGTCGGTTGTCGATGATTGTGATTACGTAATATTATTTGTGAATAATTAATTATTGATTTATATGATAAGGAAAATATTCATTTTATGTGGATATAGATGGAGAAAATTTTAATGTGACAATTGTTGAAAAATTGTTATCTTTTCTGATAAATAATTCATTTAAATATATTATTATATTTTAATAATATAATAATGGTGATATTTTTACAATGAATGTGGGATATACGAATATATGAGGAGGAAGAGTATTTTTGTTACAAAAATTGTTTAAAACATGTTAAACATGTTTGTGGGCTCATTTCTTGACTGAAATTTGATTAAAGCCTGTAAAATCGCCCATTTGTGGATTTCGGTCAATTTATGTTTGTAATTTGAAAAAACTTAAACTTACAAAGTTGTAGAGAATGGAATTTCCTATGAAAAGGATATGTGGTTCGATTTTTTCTGATAAAAGGGCTATTTATTATGAATTATTGAAATTCTGAAGTTCCGAAATAATTAATTTTTGAAGTTTAAAATATTTTATTTAAGAAAAACGTTTTTCTTACTTTAATTGAGTGGGTGGCTGATGTTTGGCTCAATTAGTGTGTAAGAAGTTGTGGAAAAATAATATTAATATTTATTAAATTTTTTTTTTTGGTGTTCTAAGCATTTTCCTATAAATAAGTGCTTAGGTTAGAATTGAAAATCACACGTAAGCTGAAGTTTTCTCTCCCTTTCTCTCTCTATATTATCGAGCGTATTCTTGTGAGTATTTTGATACTTTGAGTGTTGCTATACGGTGCAAGTTCCCTTCAGCACTATATCTATTGTGGATACTAGCTTTGATTATATCCATGTTTTGATCATTCTTGAATTTTACTCTACTATGATTATTTATGAGGTATTTTTGGACATGGAGAAACCGAAATACGAATCCTTAATATTTATTCTTTTGTTTCACTGGATTCGTTTTCTTTAAAATATTTTTCATTATCCTCAGTCCTAAATGATGATATTATTGAATATCTTTGGCCTGTAGTGCAAAGATTAATGATTTTATGATGAATATCTTTGGTCAGTAATGCAAAGATGTATGGTGTTGAGATAAACATGATTAATGAATAATATTTGGCTCAGAGCAAAGATGAATATTTGATTCAAGATAAATATTGATTGATGTTACAGGGATAAAATATTGATGATGAACTTTTAAATTCATAGATTATAGTAGATTTTATTCTCTACGTAACTCATCTATGAATTATTATTTCCACTGCGAATATTGATCTGAAACTTGTTGTCAATTGTATTTTATCAGATTTTTTTCCCTGTTGAAGACTAACGATAATTTGTTCTATATTATCTTAGTCATAATATTCTTTACTGGGCTAGTTGAGCTCACCCTTTTCCTTTTTGTTCCATTTTTCTTCTCAGGAGGCGAGAATGTAGCGAGTTCTAGTCGGGGTGTGGAATGATGATTCTAGAAAGTTGTTTTAGTAGTCCTCACCATTTTTGTAAATTAATGTACCAATAATTGTAATGAGGACTTATTTGGATGTGAATATTGTCTAGATGATAATATTTGTATTTAAACTCACAGTTTATGTATTGTATTAATAAAGTTGTAGTTGTTTCTGTACCATGTTATTGACAACTCAAAATGCGTGATGTATACCTATTTTGGGGGCGTCACAGCTAACACCCCTATGAAGATTAATGAACCTTATTCGCAAATGATGATGAGATAGGAAGTTTAATAAGCTTTGTGACGCCCCAAAATTAGGTATACATCACCCATCTTGGGTAGTCTCAGATACATGGTACAAAATTTAAATACAACTTACTAATATAACTGTCGTGTACAATACGACATAAACTGTGAGTTTGAATACAAATATTGTCTACTAGAGATCATATAAACTCAAAAGGAGTCCTCATTACAATTATTATCACACTATTTCACGAGAATAGTGAGGACTACTAATGCTATCCTGCGGACCATTACTCCGTTCCCCGACTCGTCCCGCCTATATTCTTATTTCACAAGAGAACGGTGAAAGAAAGGGTGAGCTCAACTAGCTCAAGAAGAAATATTATGACTAAGATAATGCGAATAAATTATCATTAGCCTACAACTGATGTTAAAGCGATAAAATATAATGAACATCAAGTTTAACTACATAAGTGAACCAAAGAATCCATTAAAAGAGTCAAGTAGAAAATAAAATCTACTATCTTTTATGATTTAAAAGGTTTTTCATCATTGTTATAATTGAGACTCAAACTTTAATAAATATTCCACATCATCGAATCACCCCGCACTACTACGGCCGAGGATATTCTTTAGTATCACGACCACAATTATTCATGCACTACGGGCCAAGAATATTTGTGTATTCATTAATGGTCATGATCATGCCAACAATCGTCCATCAATGCACTACAGGCCATCGAGGATTTTTACCACATCATTTGTAACATTACGGTCGTGATTACACCCGAATAGTCTCTCGTCATAATCATACCAAGTCCATCTACGCACTACTGTGCCACATATGACTTTCAACATAATATAAACATGAGGATGATGACAATGATATTCAATAAAAACAAGTTCAAGAATTAATTTATCTAGGAACCAATAACATCCAAACTGTCAACATGATACTTTTTTCAGAGTAAAATTCAAGAATATCGAGAAGAATATTTCCATGAAAGGATCTTGGATGAAGCGCAAATATCAAGGATATTCCACTAATTTCATGGAGTATAAGTCAAAGTTTTAACCAATTGGGTATAATAAAGAATGGAATAACAAAAGAAATCACCACGCATGCGATAGATCACAGCAGCAGCGAGTTATTCAATGAATAATAATAAATAACGGAACCGGTCCCGCCGTAAAAGCATGCGAACAGGATATTCAACGTAATAATAAAGAATGGAACTCGGTCCCGTAAAAGAAACGCATGCACGTGATGTTTCAACAGAATAATAATAAAGAGCGGAACCCGGTCCGTGTAAAACACATGCACAAGATGTTCCAATAGAATAATAATAAAAAGACGCGGAACCCGGTGGGTGTAAAACACATAGACGTGGATGTTCCAACGAGAATAATAGAAGAATGTCACCAAGTATAGGGTAAACCACGTATACTGAGTTATTCCAATGAATAATAAGCAATGGAATAACAACAGTTCTCTTCATGAATAAGAAAGAATAACACCCCTTACTTTTGGTAGGAGATTGAATACTGTAGTAGTGTAGTAACAAAATACTCTTCTTCTTTCTCTCTTATTCTCTCTATACTTTCTCTCTCTATAGCTTTAATGAATTTGTGAAAAATAATGAAGCACTAGGCTTCTATTTATAGAAGATTTCTAGCTTAGCACCTGCCATGTGAAAAGGCAAGTGGCTTGACGACTAGTGATGTGAAAAGAAAAGTGGTTTGACGCCTGTAATGTGAAACGACAAGTGGTTCGACGCCTGTAATGTGAAACAACAAGTGGTTTGACGCCTGTAATGTGAAACGACAAGTGGTTCGACGCCTGTAATGTGAAACGACAAGTGGTTCGACGCCTGTAATATGAAACGGCAAGTGGTTTGACGTCTGGTAAAGGTAATTACTATTATCGACGAAGGTAATTACTATTCACAAAGGTAATTACTATTGACGAAGAGACTCTTAGATGATGACATATGGGCCCCCATAAAATAATCAAACTTACCACAAACGTCTCATAATGAGACTCTTTATATACATCAAGGATTAAATAAATATTACCACAAATCATTTTATTTTTAATCAACACATATTTAATCTTTCAACAATTATTAATCATTTATAACTTGTCGTCTCAATTATTGATTTAATACTATAACATATTATCTGATGATAATCTTTGTGACAATAATTGAATCAATAATATAAGAGATATGATGCGGTGAATTATCGAAGTAATAATTAAGCATAATGAGTGACTTCTCGCGTAAGCATCAATAATCAATATCGTGTGCTACTATACAACTCACGCCAGACATCGCTTTTTTACTAGGGTAGTTCAGCGGTTTTAACGGTAACACCTCTGCCTAGTTATTTTTATAGAAAGATAATTTTGTCGTTTTTAACTACGATAATACTTGATTTATGGGGTCCACTAATGATTGAGTCGTCGTATCACGAATATTCCCAAACAAAAAGAATATTCCCAAATCAAAACGAATATTTTATAACAACTTACTTACTTTGCAAAATTTATAAATATTACCCACAACTATAACATTATATCAAATTTATTCCATAATATTCAAAAATAATATTTATAGAAAAATTCATCTTTATTTATAAAAGTTGGGGTCTTACAAGCTTAGTCGAATGTTAAGTAATACTTTACAAGAAGAATTCTAGAAGTATGTTATGAAGATTCTTAAGTAAGTTGAATAAAACCTAATTTACATTTAATGTGAGTCGAATGTTAACTTAATGATTTAACCGAACGAAAGAGGTTGTCGAAACTAATACAAGTATTATGAAAGAGCAAAACTAAGAGTCAATGTGATCTAATTGATTTAATTGTGTATGTGGCTGATGAATGTGTATGTGAACTTTTAAACTGATGTAGGATAAACGCAAAGCCGTTAAGCTGTAGTTGATAATCTACTAGCCATGCAAGTCTTTCAGTTCCTATTTACTATGTGAACTTGATATTTGATTGATTTAAAACTGTACTGCAAAGAGCATGATGTATTACTTATGTTGTAAATATGAAATGCTAAAAAGTCAATATATGACTATGTCGATTGAGTAAAGAATGTTGATTGAGTTTGAGTAAGGAACTCAATCTTTATACTTGTTATGTGAGATGCAACATGTATGATGAAGCAGTATGTTTATAATGGAGTAAACTAAGCATGATATTATGTGCTATATATGTGATGCATGAAAACTGTTAGATTTGCTGAGCTGTTAAGCTCAATTTTACAAAATAACCATTTTGGCAGGTTAAAGATTCAAGGTAATAATGCGTGTTATTTGAATGATAAGAATAAGAAGTAAAGCGAGAAGACAAGTTACTTAGGTTGAAAGTATTGTTTGAACCATGTTTAAGGTTCTAAAAGATATACTTGATAATAGTTTACGATGTTTAATTCATGTTGGGTTGTAAAATTGTATTATCTGATATATAAAGAATATCGAATTGAGCTGTAAGATTTTATATAATAATTATGATGAAGCGAATCATAAAAATAAATATAATTCAAAGTTATGTAAATGATAAAAGTTGTGATTCAAGAAAAATAAAAATAAAAAACACAAAACATTAAATTATTTCGCATTTAACTAATTTTAACATCGAATAATAATGTAAAATTAAAAATTAGATGTATTGTTAACCATTGAAGTTGAAAATTGAATTATATAAATATATATATATATATATATATTTGTCTTATAAATTATTAATTTGTGTCCATAATTTTTATTTGATGCATTCATTCTTCAACATAATAAATTTATGTAAATTTTGGGTGCATAATTATGAAATGCAATTAAGTGATTAAATTTGAAGTGCCTTTGACACTTCCAATGTTGTTATATAGTAGTAATATTTTCCTTGCTGACAACTTTTTTTTTGAGACACCCCAAAACATGTCACAAGTATAACTTAGTTATATATTAACGGAAATGAAGAGTTTTTATTTTCTTAAACATGTCACAAGTATAGGGAATTGATCGAGGTGGAATTAAAAAGGTAGAAATGGCACAATTCTACACATTCTGGTTCCAAGCAGCTAGCTAGCAAGCATAAAGCCAATATATGCATATACTTGCACAGTACTAATACTACTTTAGAGAGTAGGTGGCCGGCCCCATGCAAGCACCTACATCTACATTTAGTTTAAATCTATGGCTGACCGACTTTGACTTTGAAGATAAAAAAGGGTGAACGAGCTGAGGTGGACGACGTGGATTATTTGAACAAAGAGTAGCTAGCTGGTAATACCCCTTTCTTTCCTTCCCTGCAAAAGATAAAAGAGAGAGGAGGTGGTGGTTTTATACAAAAAGAGAGGGAGGGCCGGGGGAGAGAGAGAGTTTAGAGAGAAAAATTATTCAATTTATCTTTCTTTCTTTTCTTTTCATTTCTATGCTATGGTTTTTGGTATTTTCCCTTGATATCAAACAAATTAAGGTCGGTCTCTCACACTTCACTTTAGATCTCTCTCTCTCTCTCTCTCTCTCTCTCTCTCTCTGTAACGAGTACGTACGTCCGAAAAAACTCTTGGATTATTATTGTTTTTGGTGTATATTTTAGGATTCTACACTACTCTTAATATGTCTTCATTTACTCTTCTTCTTTAATTCTTCCTCTATATATATACTTATATTTTGGAGATTTGGATAAAACCAATATTAATTAATTTCTCTAGCTGTTTGTGCTTGCACAGATCACTCTAGCTAGCTACCTACCTACCTACTTAATTTGTTTTTGTTTTCTACCATCTTAATTTGCTACTCCATATTATATAGCTATCTATCTATCTATCTATATACTCCTTTGTATTACTAGCTAAATCCACAACAACAAAGTAGAGATGCAAATCATGTCTGGGGATTTCTTTTCGATTCCTTCTCCCATCAAAATTCTTCCTCAAGAACCTGCAGATGCAAACCCTAATCTCAAATCCAACTCAAACCCTTCCCTCAAGAAGAAGAGAAATCTACCAGGAAATCCAGGTAATTCAAAGTAACCATATATATATATATATATATATATATATATATATATATATATATATATATATATATGTTGTGATTTCTAAATATTATATATCGAGATATGTTGCTCAAACGGTGACCATAGTTAAATGTTTCAACATGGTATCAAAACACTGAGAATTTGTTTGGCTTAAAATTCTGTTGAGCTATATATTATTTGGTAAGCAATTCTTTATATTTTAAATAGATCCAGATGCTGAAGTGATTGCTCTCTCGCCAAAGACACTAATGGCGACGAATCGATTCATTTGCGAAATCTGCAACAAGGGTTTCCAAAGAGACCAAAACCTACAGCTGCATCGCAGAGGACACAATCTCCCATGGAAGCTAAAGCAAAGAAGTAACAAAGATCAAATCCGAAAGAAAGTTTATATCTGCCCCGAAACAACCTGCGTCCACCACGACGCCTCTCGAGCCCTCGGCGACCTTACTGGAATCAAGAAGCATTTCAGCAGAAAACATGGTGAGAAAAAATGGAAGTGTGAGAAATGTTCAAAAAAATATGCAGTTCAATCTGACTGGAAAGCTCATTCTAAGACTTGTGGGACTAGAGAGTACAAGTGTGACTGTGGCACACTATTTTCCAGGTATATATATTTAGTTTTATTTAATTTATTCCCTCCTGTGTATCTGAAATTTGATGAGAATATTTGTTTGTCTGAAACAATAAATGCTTGAGGCGTCATAATATATATATATATATATATATATATATATGTATGTATGTATGTACAGGAAAGATAGTTTTATTACACACAGAGCTTTCTGTGATGCCTTGGCTGAAGAGAGTTCAAGATTCAGTACTACTACTACTTCAGTTGCTGCTGCTGCTAATAACATGAACTTCATCACAAATGATTCTTTGAACGAAAGTACCGTGATTAATCCCCATGATCAGCAGCAAAATCTGGCACACGGGTTCACCGGATTATCTGAATTTGGGGCGGGTTTTCGTTCGGACTTTGCTGGAAATCAACATAACTCTACATTGTCGCTTTGGTTGGATCAATCTAATTCTCAGCTTAATCCCATTAATGAAATGCCCTCAGCTCATTCGTCAAATCTTTACATGCCCTCGAGTTCTAATGGTGTGCCTGATCAAATGATTCAAATGGGGTCTGGCAATAATAGTGTGTTTGGAACCTCTTCAATGGGTAATTCTTTGTACTCTGGTAATAATAAAAGTAGTGGTGGTCAGCAGCCAAGAATGGAGTCTCCAATGTCCGCCACCGCGCTGCTGCAGAAGGCGGCTCAGATGGGCTCAACCCGTAGCAATCCTTCGGTGTTTGGCAACAGTTTTGGGGTGATGAACACATCTTCTAATTCTTCATCGGCCATGAATACAACTCAAACTTTCAACCTCCTATCGTCGTCTCAGAGTAGAAATGATCAATTTCATCAGGTTTTTGGCAAACAAAAAGGAGAAAATCTTGGCGAATTACCATTACCAATTAGTAGTATTAGTTCTTCATCAACAAATCATGTTGCAGCAGCCAATATTAATTTTGATCAAGGTATGATGCAAAGTAGGATGACACCTGTAGGCGGGTTGTTTGAAAACAATAGCAGCAGCAGCAGCCTGACGAGAGATTTTCTGGGAATGGGTGGTGAAGGGGGTCGTACGTTCTTGCCACGAGAGCTGGCTAAGTTTGCATCATTTACTTCAGCAGCCATGGGTTTGAGCCATTTCACTAGCCACTAGTGAACCTGCAGTGGATTGAATTAATTAATTATTTTGTTTCATCTTAAATTTATTTTTTGCATGTGTCACTTCATAATATATATATATATATATATATATATATATTGTATTTTGTTGTACTAATAGCTAGTCGTAATATTAAATTATGTCATGTTACTGTGATATTTCTTGAATATTAATAATCACCTGTGTTGTTGTACTTGTGGTAGCAAGCTAGGTTTAGTATTTGACAACTATCCCATAACATTTTGCTCTATATATATTCTTACACCGCAAATTACAGAATAAGCTAAATAATTGGTTGGGTGCAGAATAAGCTAGATTATTGGTTGGGTGCAACCTTTATTTTTGTGTCAGAAAATATTGTTAATTGTCGTCAATACAATCAATAATATGAAAATTTTGGATGTAATATATTTTTTGCCATGTACATGAATTATTTCTTTGTATATGGGAAGAATTTTCAAGTTAATATCAAGAAAGTTTAATCGGAATGAATCAAAATTGTTATTCTATGATAATATAATATACACCACAAGAGAAAATAAAGAAAGAATCACCCAAGCTTAGTGTGAGATGAATTTTTTTAGAGAACTTTTTATATATATATACTTTGTCATTACTGATCATCCATATATCGTTTTTGGCCGGGGTTGGACATTAGAGAAGAGATTATACTTAATTTGATCATGACACATGGATTGATTAGAGAGGTAGGATAAAGTGAAATTAATAGAGGATGAGACTAATTAAAATGGTGTTAAAGCTAGGACACGTACGTACGTGATTGGGTGGCTGACAGTGGGTGTCGGAAGTAGACTGAACAAGAAGAGACTACAAGCCGGCCATGCATGTCTCTTTCTCTCTCTTATCTTCTTAATCTTACTACTACTGTTTTAGTTTGGCCAAACCAAAAAAAAAATACGCTAAAACTTTCAGTAGCACAGAAAATTAGAAGATTCGTTGACCACACTGTCACTCAGTCAAGCTTAGCGGGCTAGCTAGCTACAACAATATTACTACATGCATGCGTGAGGTTAATTCCTCACTGTACCTAGCTAGCTAGCTGGGTCGTTAATCTCCCAAGATTGATGCCATAGATTTAAGTACGTTTTTAATACTTCCTCCATTTCATTATATCTGATGTTTTAAAATATTTTTTTTTTTAAATATTTGATATTCTACAATATCAAGAATATTTTGCCTATTTATTTTTCTTTTCTACCCTTTCTTTTCTACCATCATTAATGGCTATTTTTTCTGTGACAGTTCCGTGTTTTACCTGCTACTAAAACATCACCTCGGAGGTCATAGAGAATTTGTTAGTCACAACCTCTGAAAATAGTTACGCTTGATGCACCACCGCCATTAATGGCTATCATCTGAGAAGAGTTACGCTGGATGAAGAAGATTAATGGCTATCACCATTAAGGACAGTTTCTTCCGATTATACTTCTTTAATGGCTATCACCATTAAGGGCAGTTTGGTCTTTATAAAAAGTAGTACTCCATTAATTGCTATCACCATTAACAACAAAAAATGAAATTAGTTAAACTATCATTTTTCTATGAGAAGTATAATCGGAAGAAACTGAGGGAGAAAAGACGTCAAGGGCAGTTTCTTATCGGAATTACTTTTGGCCATTAATGGTTAGATCTCGGTCAGATCCGGCCGATAAGAGATGAAGAAGATTGGCTGGTTGACGAGGAGACGGAGAAAAAGAGTTGAGAAGAAGAAGCTGAATGGCCAGATCTGGCCGGATGAGATAAAATATTAATTAAGGGTAAAATAGGAAAATTGCATCTATTTTTAATCCGTGTGAAAATATGTAGAACGTCAGATATAATGGGATGGAGGAAGTAATTAATTTTGAACACATAATTATCACTGTTTTGAGTTGATGAGTTGTATTTATAATGTTTATAATTAAATCGATTTGATTAACCAGAAAGTTGCTTGCTTTTATGAATTAAACATGTTAACGGAGTAAAACTTAAAGTCCGTACTTGTGGGAGTAAAACTTAAGGTCCGTACAAAAGAATAGATGTTGATACCAAGATAAAATAAATACTCAATGTAGAATAAAACATGAAGTAACATAGAATAGATGGTGATTGACAGGTTAGCAGCCACAAATAATCAAAAGAATAAAAAGAAAACATGAAATTCTTGGGAAATGCATGTATCAAATTTTTGTTTAATTTATACATTACTTACTGGCTTTATTCCAAAAAAAAAAAAAAAAAAAAAAAAGAGTTTCATGGGATCATTCCAAATTCGTAAATATTAATTAATAATATATTTTTAGTTTATGGTTGTCCTTCAAATAAATTGTTAGTTTAGTAAAAATGACAAGATAACAAAAAAAATTATGATTAAAATTTAAAATATTATTATGTTATTTTTAATATTATTTTAAATTAAAAAATATTTTATAAATACTATACTATACTCTTTTAATTAAGTACTCTTTTATCTTCCTCTGACATGCAAAAAATACATAGAAAGGCCAAAAGGTTACCTTTTTACGGTGAATATGGTGGATATCTGTGCATGGCGCCCCTCTTAGCTTGGGGCGGGGCGGGGTGGGGCGGTTGCAGGGCATTGATTTTTCCAATAAGAACTTTTACTAAGAATTTTCAAATACTACTAGTACTAGTACTTTTTAGTTTTAGATTAGTGGAGGTATAACTATATTTAAGTAGGACATACACTAGTGTGATTTCTTAAGTGAGTCTTGAGTTGACTAATAAGGTAGGTATTAGTCCATGGTCCAAATATACACACTAGTACTAGTACTATACTAAAAATATCAGTTTTATATTATTTTAACATGTGAAAATATCAGTTTCCAAAAAATATCATATTTCTATATCCTCTACTCAATAATTGGCCTATTTCTCTTTATTGTTCTTCTTTTTCTTTTTTGTTGTTGCAGGGGCAAGAGATAAATTGTTCAGTTTTGAGCTAGTACTATCACACTAAACAATAATTAATACTAATAATCCGCCATTTTAACTTTTAAAGTTATATAAAAAAAAAAAATCAAATTCAAGAATGACACGAGTTAATTTAAAGTAAATTCATACACTTATGAAAATTATAATCTATTTAAATGTATTATAAATAAAATTGCAAACATCTTAAAAGGTTATTGATGTTAGAACAAATGGGTTGTTGTTGTGGCTGTGGTAGAAGATGTCGAAAGGTGCGACATTTTTTTAATTTCAAATTTAAAACTAAGTTGTAAAAATCCAAGGCCCTTATCTTATACAGCCACTTTTAAAGGAGTATTATTGGTTATTTGATACGAGGTTTTGTTAGGCAAGGCCCAAAAAATTAACGTATGGTCTAGGTTTAAATATTTCTCAATATATAAATTACTCCTTAAAACTTTTTACGTGTAAAAGAATATAATTATTCCATAATTTATTACAAACTTTATCCCTGTATATAATTTGTAAAACATTATATGTATTCACTAACAAATTATTCCTAACAAATGATTTTATGTATAGCTCTCCCATTGCATTACATATTTGAACGAATTGATCCCATTTGTACTACGATATAGAGGACAAATCTCGTATCAATCATCTGATAGAGTTTTTGGAGACACATTTTCTCCTTTATATTTTCTTTAATTAAAGAATTTAAATGTTTTCATCATATATTGTTAGAAAGAATTAATAATGTTGCAATCTCACAGATATTGTATGAAAGACACAAAAATAAGAACACACGATATATCTTTATCTGATGTATTCATTAGATGCCTAACACCCTCTAGAGTGATCAACACACATAATAATATTTTCTAACTTTTATAACATGGACTCATTAGTCATGAGACCCAATACATTAAAAAATTCAAGAACAAATTTCTTAATAAATTTTAAAAGTTCAATTCTTGACTTTATACTTAATCAAAATAAATTTCGTTGATTTGAGCTGGGCAGCCGCTAAAATAAAGATGAAAACAATTAGAATGACATTTAAACAAAGTTGTTGGTGAAAAATCATGCTTCCCATAATGGAATAAACGTTTTTGCATGCCCACCTAAAATGAAGATGAAAACAATTAGAGTACGTAACATTTAAACAAAGTTATTGAAGAAAAATCATGCTTCCCATAATGGGATAACTGTCAATATGGTAAATATGCACAAGTTTAAGAAACAGTTACCTCCTTTTTTTCGTTTATAATGGGATAACTGTCAATATGGTAAATATGCCTATCCTCGCTGGACACAATACGAATGTGAATATATGGTTAATATACTGTAGGGAAAAAAGGGTTGGTCAAAAATCCAAACTAAAGAATATTACAAGGTTGTCTTCTTTATTATTATCAGAGTTTAGTAGAAAGCTCTTATCAAATCTTTTTAGAGGCCTTCAACTCGAATCATGGGGGTAGTGCGGCCGCTCGTAGCTCAGATCTCTTGCTGCTACGCTACTAAGCTCGAGCTATGAGCTCTGGCATTTAAATTTTTTCTTCCAACTACTAATTATGAAGTAGCTACTTTACACAAAGGAAACAGGATTTTTTAGAACGATTTGTACCTGTGAGACCGGGTGCTCCTCTCATTTATTAGTCATGTCTGAAAATTATTGAGCTATATTGTCATAGACACCTACAGGGTGCCATGTAGTAATTTAGTGAAGGAAAGAACCCTAAATTGGGAAAGAGAACCTACGTTGTGTCACATTTGTTCCAAAAACGTTGTTGAAAGTGAAAATTCTCCTTGAATCTTTTCCTTGCTTATGAGGATTGACAATCATATTATATATAATACTTCCGGTTTCTCCAATGTAGTCCACCGTCAACTTCCCATCGTATTGTCCAGCGCAGCGAGGATAGGCTTCAGTACTCTACAAAAAACTCTGATACTTCCTGAATCAAAAGCAAACATCAAAGTTTAATTTTTTAAAAAAAAATTGACAAGTGAAAGATAAATCAAGGAATAAACTATAGTTAATAGTTCAACTTAAATTTGATCACAATGTTTAAGTAGAGACTGAGGGCTCACCTTTTAGGTCTTGAACTTGATTGTAAAGAAGGCGGTTTTCTTCCAAACCCTTTCGGTATGAAGAAGAGGCCACTTCAAGGCCCTTAGTATGATGTTCTGAGAAAACATAAGCAAAACACATTAAACAAAGAAATTTATTTAGCAGCATGGTCATAAATGTAAGACAAGTCTCTATACCAAGCTAGCCTTTCGAGTTCTTGTTTCCAGGTTGAATGAGCCTGCTCAACTTCTAGCTTTGTCTCTTCAAAAAAAGATTTTAGTTCCTGAAATATATCAAATACAGATGCAATAAAATTAATAATATAAGATGTGAGAGTAAGACTTTTATGGTCTATAGTTGGAGAGAAACAGAAATTTATGGATGAAAAAGCATGCCTCCATTCTGCAAGGAGCTAAAAAAATCTTTCTAGCATATCTATTACGGCACCAGCAATAGTGTAAGTTGAGAGTTTTATTGCATGTGTTGTTTATAGTTATGTGAAACTTAATTAAGGACTATTAAGCTATCAGATAGATCATCTAACAGCATACAACTGGGACGTGCATCTTGGGAACTAAACTCACATAGATAGATGTACTTAAACTGGTAAAGTTTCTCTGCTATCTGGTGTTACTGAGAGAGAGATAGATGCTGATCCTAAATGTTCAACGATGCTGATCCTAAATGTTCTACTTAGGCATATGTTGTCATCAAATTTGTATTCTCATTCATACATAAGATAAACACAGTAGAAGTCTAAACACTACATTAAACGATTTATTAAACGAAAACTTTTGCTCATAATTGACAATTTCTCCTTTGGGCAGTATTTGAAACAATCGTTCTATAGTATTGATGGAAAAAAAATAAAAAATGATTTGAATACATCAAGAGAGAAGGACTAACAATTTTCAGGAATTGATAATCATACCTCTTGTTTCTGCTCAAGATCATGTACTTTGTCTCTATCAGCAGAGTAAGAAGCTCTTCGCCACATGCCATCATATTTCCCATACAAACTTACCATCAACAGTTTCCCTCGGATGTTTGCCTTGACAAAAAGTGTCTGGTTACTAGGACATTTCTCATATCCCTCCCTTAAGAAATAGGCCTCAATGCGACTATACCAAGCTCGAGGGACTTGTTTTAGTTCATATAAGGCTTTTCTTAGCTTATAAACTTTGTTGAGCTCCTTCTTCGCAAAACCTTTCGGCTGCTCGACATACACATCCTCCATCAATTCACCGTGCAAGAATGTTGATTTGACATCAAGTTGATACACCTTCCAACTCTTATGAGCAGCGAGATCAAGAATGATTCTCACTGTGTCCATCCGAGCCACTAGTGCAAAGACTTTAGAATAATCGATCACATACTCTTGCACATAATTAACCTTTGGCAACCAACTGAGCTTTAAACTTCTCTACCTCACCATGTTCATTCAGCTTTGTTTTGTAGGCCCATTTGACTCCAATCCGCTTCGCTCCTTCAGGTAAATCAGTGAGAACCCATGTTTCATTCTTCTCTATGGATTTGATCTCGGTCTCCATTACTTTCCTCCAATCTTCACTTTCTACGGCCTCTTCAAAACTCACAAGATCTGTATTTGTAAATAAAGCAAAGTTTAACAGATTCACATCAGCTTCACCTTCTAAAAGTCATTCTCCACTCACGTAGTCATCCATCCAAATTGGTAGCCTCCTATTCCGTGCTTCTTCTGAACTCGAGCTTGAGGGAGATACCATCGCATCTTCATCATCAACGTCACTCGGATTCTCAATAACCTCATCCTCACTTTCTTCCCATTCTAAGTCAACTAGTACATGCTATTCATGACTCTTGTCCCAATCCCACTTTCTCTTTTCTTCAAATACGTCTCTGCTAGTCATTATCTTCTTTGTCATGGGATCATATATCCTATAACCCTTTGACTCATCACTTATCCCTAAAAAAACACCGTTGGTACTCTTATTCTCTAATTTTGTTCTCTTCACACCAGGTACATGCACGTGACACACGCATCCAAAGACTCTCAGATGTTAAACTGATGGCTTCACACCACTCCAGACCTCTTTTGGTGTTGTATCTTTCAAAGCCATAGTGGGACACAGATTTAGCACAGAGACAGTCCACTTTATTACTTCAGGCCAGAAAGGCTTTGGAATCCCCTTCTTAGATAACATGCATCTCACTGAATTCATCACCGTACGGTTCTTTCTTTCTGCAACTCTATTCTGCTAAGGAGTGTATGCAGTTGTTAGTTGCCTTCTAATTTCATTTTCTTTGCAAAAATTGTTGAACTCGGCTTATGTAAATTCTCCTCCTCAGTGTTTGTAGACATTTGATGGCAAGACTAGTTTCTTTCTTAACAAGTACCTTAAAAAACTTGAAAGCAACAAATGTCTCTGACTTCTCATTTAGAAATAAGACCAAGCTTTTCAACTATAATCATCAATCAAGCACAACACATACTTCTTTCCACTATTTGAAATTGGAGAAATTGGACCACATAAGTCAGCATGAATGAGTTCTAACCTTTGAGTTACTCTCCATGTGCTCCTTTTTGGAATAGGTTCAGGATGTTGCTTGCCTTTCAAGCAGTCAACACACACAACATCTGAGGTTGGAAGCTGAAGTAACCAGTGAACTATTTTTTTTCGTTGCAAGGCTTGTAATCTTGTGTTACTGATGTGACCAAGTCTGCAATGCCAGAGGTGAATAAAGTCCTGTGTTGTAGTGTTGAAGCAGATTTCTTGGTTTGAGTCGGACAAAGTTAGTTAAATCCTTGCTACCAAAATAAACATCCGATTGGTTGTCATCTCGGATTGAATGATAAGGCCTTTCTGTGGGTGATATATCTTGCACTTCCCGGAGTGAATAAGAATTGCAAGACCTCTCTCTTGTAGTTGTCTTATGCTCAAGAGATTGTTCTTCAATTTCGGTACATAAAATACATCACCAATAACACAATTAACTCCATTTACCACCAACTTGACATTCCCTTTCCCTGAAACATTCATTCTTGTGTTGTTACCTAATTTCACAGTATGTTGAAAGAATTCATTTAGCTCAGCGAATAGGACCTTGTTACTACACATGTGGTTGTTACACCCCGAGTCCAATAACTAAATTTCTTCTCTGCTTGCTCCAATATCTTCCACATAGGCCATCAACAACATCTCTTTTTGCTCGTCTAGTTCGGCATAGTTTGCTTATTTATCTCAGGTGGGACATTCATACTGAAAGTGATCGAGTTTGTGACAACGGTAACACTCCATAGTAGCCTTACTAAATCTTTGATGCCCTCTTCTTCTACTTCTGAAACTGCCTCTCCCTCGACCTCTTTTGCTTCTCTCATCGATAGTCACCTTTAGAGCATGCTCCTCTCCACTACTTTAACTGTTATTTCTGTTGAACTTTTGCTCATGCACAACTAATGACCTTTGTAATTCATCGATTGTGAATGAGTTAATATCCTTGGACTCTTCAATTGAAACGACTACGTAATTGTATTTCTCGGTTAGAGTCCTGAGACTCTAACTGAGAAATATTCAGTGATGGTCTCACCCACCTTCGTCTCTATGATCTCTCAATCTCTTCTCAATGACTGTAGGGCTACGCGCTTCACTCTAGCGTTGCCTGCATACTTCTTTTTTCATTGAGTCCCATATATCCTTCGAGTTGCGTTTCTCCATAATCTGCTCCAAAATTGTCATGTTGATGGATTGAAACATATAATTCTTTATTTTCTAGTCTTTCTGATCCACCTCTTCCAATTGTTCTGTGAGCTCTGCTCCTATTTGTGGGTCGTGTCTCTGTCAGCTTAATTTGTGGGACTTTGATGACTTAATTTTTTGATAATCAACTTTGGCTGTTTAACCGCCATTACAAAATAGAAACGAGAAAAACTTGCGGATCAGCAGTACTCTAGAGAATAGGACTATTCTGATTGTGGGTTTGGGGGCAACATCCGTAAAAATCCATTCAGACGAATAGCTTGTTTATTCAGCCGGAAAATTTTCTCCGTCTGCTCCACTCCAGTAACAAAGCCCTCTGAGCCACAAGAATCTCTGTCAATGGCGGTTTCCACTTCATTCCGCCTATTCTCAGCTAAATTCCCCCAATCTCTCTTCCACCCCATTAATTCACCAATTTTCAAAACCCTAATTCTCTCCCCAATTCCTCCACTACCCACCTCAAATTTCTCCTTTTTCAGATCAATTTCTATCCAAAGAATACCCACCACTCCTCACTCTTCTTCTTCCTCCTCACCCTCTATTTCCCTTCAACCCATTGAAGATCTCCCTCCAAAGCTCCAAGAAATTGTCAAACTCTTTCAATCTGTTCAAGAGCCGAAGGCCAAATACGAACAGCTCTTGTTCTACGGCCGGAATTTGAAACCCCTCGATTCCCAGTTTAAAACTGCGGATAATAAGGTTCAGGGTTGTGTTTCTCAGGTCTGGGTTAGAGCTTACTTTGATTCTGAGAAAAATGTTGTTTTTGAAGTTGATTCTTACTCGGTATTGACTAAAGGGCTCGCTGCTTTACTTGTTCAGGGCCTTTCTGGCCAATCTGTTGAGGAAATTGTTCGGGTTTCACCCGATTTTGCGGTGCTTCTTGGGTTGCAACAGAGTTTAACTCCTTCTAGGAATAATGGGTTTTTGAATATGTTGAAACTGATGCAAAAGAAGCCCTTGCAGCTATATGTGGAAGCTGAAAAAAGTGGTGGGTGTGGCTCATTTAACGGTGGTGAAAACCAGATTGAGAGTTCCAATTCGGGCTCTGTGAATGATAGTGGTATTAATGATTTGAAGGTTGGGGTTAGTTCTGAAGTGGGTGTTGATGATTCTGGATCGAATTCGGATAATGTTGTTGTTTTGGGGAGTAGAGGAGAGAGAATTAGGGAGAAATTGGAGAGAGAGCTTAAGCCTATTGAATTGAAAGTGGAAGATATATCTTATCAGCACGCTGGGCATGCAGAGGTGAGAGGTAGCATTGGAGAGACGCATTTTAATGTGAAAGTGGTTTCAAAGGAGTTTAAAGGGAAGAGTTTGGTAAAGAGGCACAGGATTATCTATGGGCTGTTGCAAGATGAAATGCAAAGTGGACTACATGCACTGTCTATTGAGGCAAAGACACCAGCTGAAGCTGGTAGTAGGTGATATGTAGTCATGAAAAGAGGTTCTTAAAATTTTCCTTCCTTATTTTTGTCCGGAGTTTAATTAGTCTTGCTTTAAATTATTAACTCTGTTGTATTGATAGTTGCTAAAGGATTAATAAATTGGATATGATGTATCCCAAATCATTATAATGTATAATCAAATATATTGCCTCATATTGTTCTTTGTTGTTTCTCTAGAAGAATTTTCTATTTAGTTTATTGTCTTTTGTTTTAAACTTCTAAACATATTGCAATAGATTGTCTGATTATTTATGGGACTTCTAAATTGCTGATGGATGTGCCATTTGTCAAGTGATCTTTAAAAAATTAAAAATAAGTATATTTGTCAAGGGATCTTTCTTTTGAGTTCTCATTAATCCTCTAAAGTTCTTATCAGAGAGCATTTATTTCATTTGCATATTGGCCACATTAGTAGTTCTTTATCAAGGGTAGTATCAATTGCTTTTTGAGAAAGGGTCATGCTTTGAGGAATCCATGTTATAAACTGTTTCACATACACTTCTTTTGGGATTTTGCAGGCGTAAGATAGGTTTATGGATCATTAATTTTCCTGTAATAAAAGAATTTTTTTCCCAAAATTTTAATGTGCTTCTGTCAAAAGTTTCCATTGCATTTCATAGAATATATATATATATGCTGAAACTTACTTGCACAAAGAAGTCTATGAGAGCATTGGTTTTTCTCTGGACAGTTTGCTTTTCTTATGGCCTTCTCTCTTGTTTGAGCTTTAATGTCAATTGACATTTATCTCATTAAATTCCTCCCAGTACCTTTTCATGGTTTTGTGGCGCACTTTCTTTCACTTCATTTCCCCCACCCATCACAATTTTCTCCTTTGGTTATGATGTCGGGTTATGAGTTTAGGTTGTCTTTGTTGAATGAGGGTGGTATAGTGATTTGTCTGTTTTCCGTACAACTTTTGAAATGCTTAAAGTTTACAAAAAATTGATAAGAAAAAGAAAAATAATTATACGACGAGAACAAGAAAACCAAGTTCTCAAATATGTGCCTTATTTAAGTTCAGGACTCTTTGCTTGAAAAGTATGAAATCTGGAAAGTGGAAACTATGATTAGTTACATGTCAATCAGAACTACACATAAATCTTAATTAACATAACTTGGTGCAAATGTTGGTCTAGATATGTACCCTCAGCTATACCCCTAACTCCTGGAATATGCATAAAATCTGCTTTGCAATCTCTCAAGCTTATGGTTAATGTAGAGATCTTCCCTTATATTGTTCAAGTGCACTGCATCATATATTCCTGGATTGATCGTTTCTTATAGATTTTCCTCATCATGAGTCAGAAAATAGCCTGCCTACCTAGTTTGAGATAAAAGGAATTGTTGAGTTGAGTTTGAGTCCATGGAAAATGATTATTTGGAACTGAATTTGCAGAATAAGCAAGTACAATCTTTGTAAAAAGATAAAAGGAAGCGAAAAAAGGCTGATTATCATTCTAGGCTAGGGAAACAGTCAACGAAGAATATCGAGTAACCCAGTGGTCTCATGAATTGACCTTATTGGTGGCTTATGTTGTATCAGATCAAATTGATGGAGTTCATTGATCTATTTCAAGTTTTTGAATGTAAGTCTGAAGCAACTGTTTAAGACCGCCTACAAGAGCATTGATCCGTGATAGCAGTTTGAATTTTTCAATCAGGACACCACTCTTTAGACACATTTCAGTTAAGATAAATAGCCTCTTAAGATGAATATGAAATACCCTGTTTTTTGTGCAGAAAAGAGAACTTTGTCAATCAACAGTTAATGAATTTTATTTGGGTCAGATATTTCTGCAAAACTACCTTTGTGGCATCAAGCGTGTGAAGTTTTTTCTCAGCTGTTTTGCCGTTGACCCTTAACTGCCCATTATATGTTATGATCTAAACTGTCTTCATGTATAGAAATTATTGCTTTCTGCCATTGGAGTCTTTGGATATTATGCTGTTCTCCACCAGAATTGTGAGCGTTATGATACTGAAGCTAACATGAGAGGGTTACTAGGCAAGAGAAAGCAGGCTAGTAAGCTTTGTCAAGTGCAATAGACATGCCAAATATCCGCCTTTGAGAATTGATCTGCTCCAAGTTGAAAACTGCGTGAAATGGAATGTTCACTACTGGGTTAAAATAGGAAAGCAACGTCTATTGATTTGAAAACATGTCTGCATAAAGTAAAAGTTGAACCCTGTAATGAGATTCATGTTATGAATGGTGGACTAGTCCTATGAATTCAGTACCAACAGGTATCATCCTCCGTGACAGTATTCTATTTCAAGTCTTTGACCGGTCACCACCTACAGAGCTAAGTTTTCTAAAATTCAAGCTCTTTCTTGGAAACTGTCAACCTAGTTGGAATATGCTTAACCTTGGAACAGAGGGAGTTTGAGGGATCACCTAGTTTTATTTTGTTGCAAGTCCTTGTGTGTCTGTTTTCTACTTTAGTTCATAGACTAACTTGCACTTTTGATTCAGAGCATATGTTTTTTATTTATAAGAATTTCTGCCCCTGTTTTATCTAGTAAAGGGAAAATAGAATTTCTACCCCTGTGGTCAAGGCTCATAAGCTACCATCTATCTATTGTATAATTAATTAATTTGTCAGTTTTCTTGGTGTCGGCAGTTTTCATAGTCTGTCTTACTTCTTATTCCTGTGAAAGTAACCCTATATTTTGATAATTTTCCTTGAAAGCTACTTCTGTAGCATTTCCTCTTAGGGCGTGTTCAATTTGGACACAATATTGTTGGACTTGAGCAATCAAGTGTTAGATTCTTCTGACGGCTGATTTGTGTACATTTTTTTGTAGAACTATGAAACTCTTTTTACCATTATTGGCACTCTGCTTGATCTTACAATATACTGCTTTTTCCAAATAACAACTGCTAGCTCTCCTTCTTGATTATTTTGCTAAAGAATGAAAAGATGCAAATGTCTCTTTGTACAGTGTTTTGTTAGTTGGCTCCTTGTCTTATAGTATTTCCCGTATGTTGTGCACGCAAGTTAAAGTTGTCCTTGCTGATAAGAAACCATTTTCCTTGAAATGTTGATATTATATAATTAGTTGACCTGCGTCCACAACTCAACAAGTAGCACCACTCAAAACGTTTTAATTATAAAGTGGGGAATGGGTGGAAGTGAAACCTTGCAGAATCATGTGTGTTAGTTTAATATTGTAAAGTATAAGCAGTTCCCAAAGGATAATATAGATTCTTGTTGGTTGTTTCTAAAATAAAGAAAACAAAAATATTTAGTTGCAGATTCTGTTGACGTGTATATTTTACAGTTGTCATTAGCCTGAAGCCTAGTTAGGTCATTTATAGTAATTGGACTAAGGGGGTGTTTGTTTAGAGCTGAATACAGCTGAATCTGAATGGTTGAATGGTTGAATCGGTCAGTGCGTTTGTTTTGGTCTGAATGGTTGAATAAGTAAGATAGACAAGGTGAATGGTTAAGTCAGATTTTTTTAGTTGAATGGCTGAATGAGCAGCTGAATGAAGTAAAAAAAATTAAAAAATTAAAAAAAAATATTAACTATTATATTAAGTAATATTAAATAAATTTACAACAAATTTGAATTTTTTCAGAGGGGTAAAATAATAAAGTTTTGTCATTTAGATGTTTCAGACATGTCAATTATCAAACAATTTTTTTTCATTCAGATTCAGATTCAACTCATTCAGATTCATTCAGTTTTTATCAAACACTCCCTAAGTTGATTGTCAGTCCTTAATACAATGATACCACTGCATGTCTGACGAATGTTTTCAACAAGTTGAGCTCAATTTTTTTGAATATACGATGGTTTAATTTTAAATTCCAGGTTCTAGATTTCAGATAGCCTAGAAGATGAAACACTTTTTATGTTTCAATTAACAAATTGTTATACTTCTTTAAACCTGCATATCGCCTAATTGATCTACTTCTCTTATTCCCCAGTTTTCAGTCATTTGTAATAC
Source organism: Panax quinquefolius (assembly GCA_020205615.1). Lineage (NCBI taxonomy): Eukaryota > Viridiplantae > Streptophyta > Magnoliopsida > Apiales > Araliaceae > Panax > Panax quinquefolius. The sequence continues at coordinate 26,372,997 of CM035161.1, forward strand.
ACTTCCATTGATCCTTGGTATATTCTGGGTATCAATTTGTTTAATGAGTTTATGTACAAGAAAACTCTTAAAGAAGCTCTGTTTTGAAAAAAGGTCTTTGTTGCATTAATCGAGTATGCATATCAATAATATAGGTATAACATCAATTTATACATTTGAAAGTTTCATTCAAATTTCTATCCGAGCTATATGGAGGAAAATGCTGGAAAGAAAAAGAACAGGAAAGAAACAAGAGCAGGGAAAGTTCTGCATTTTGTCATCTCTTAATGCTGCAACTTCGGGCTACAAGAATCCCAGTTGGCGGACTGGTCATCTCTAACTGGCATCTTCCATGCAACCAGTAGTGAAAGTGTATCCAACCCAAACTTACCCTCACTTTAAAAGTTCCTCTGATGTTGTATATAACTTTGTTACTAATTACCTGCTTTTGCAGCTCCAGAGCAACTTTTGGTGGCAAATAAACCAAGCTGGATATCATATGAACTGAAACTAACCTTGCCTCTCCTGGTCTTTGACTAAAAGGTGGTAGAGCTCGACTTGCTATCAGACTGTCAAAAAAATAGAGCTCTACATCCAGGTACTCAAATCTCACATCAAGTTTTTTGTTCGGGTTGGAAAAATTTGCAAGAAAGGTGAAGTCACTGTTGAGATTCACCGGTGAGTCAAAGTATATGACACTGAGGCTTGCATTGGGCATGTCAAGCAACGGCTTTCTTGGTTTAATGTTGAGAAAGATGACCAAAGTGGCAATCCCAGAAAAGATTAGAGTGAGGCTAAATATTAGGCAAAGTACTGCTCCAAACCATATTACTGGATTTGTTCTACGAGGCGGCCTAAGTAACGGCTGCACCTTTGTTTTTCTAGAGCTGTTGGTGTATGGTAAATCCGGTGGAGATTGTTTGTGGTTTATGAGTTTTTTTGATTTAACGATTTGGTTCTGAGATGGCATGTTTTGCCTTTGTGGTGGTTGAGTGAGAGGAAATGGTGGTGGCATGTTTTTCCTTTGTGGTGGTGGAGTGAGAGGAAATGGTGGCGGCGATGGTGGAAGGGGAAGCAGCATCTTAGGAGTGTTATGATGGAGAAAAAAATCCGCAGCAAAATGAAGTAGATGAAGAATGAAGTTTGTTCTTAAATAAAACTTAACAAAGGGTATTGGATTAAGGAAAGTAAAGAGGAAAAGAAAGGCTTTCTTGATTGAGAGGTAGTGGGGATCACTATATTGTATTGAGATTTGAGTAAAGGGAGGAAGTGGGGTTAGATTTAAAGTTTTGTTAGACAAGTGTTTTTGGGTTTGAATTCTTTTGCTTTTTTCACTTTATTGAAGTTGTAATTGGTGTTGTTTGACCTGTCAAACAGTGAATAGAGCTGATCTGATGCAATGAATAATCAAAATCAATGGTTGTGTTATATTGTAGTAGAACATATGTACGTTGAACTGCTGCACATTTGATTGTTTGGTATGATTTAATGCTTGCCCACTAAGAAAGAGCTACGGAAAGCTTTTCCTCGTGTCGTTAAACAATAAAATAAATAATCAAGGTGTTTAGTGCGTAAAAGTCCAAAAATATTTAAAAATTTGTTGGGCTTAAAGTAGTTTATTTATCTTATAAACGTTCGTAAACGCTGACAACAATTTATTAAATTTTAAACAACAAAATAAATAATCAGTGTTTGTTTGGTTACACAGTGTTTAGCGTTTAAATTTTGGAAGTCCAAAAATATTTAAAAATTTTGTTCGGCTTGAAGTAGTTTATTTATCTTTTAAATGTTACCATCGTAAGTAAACGCTGGCAGCTGTAAAAACTCAGATTGTTAAATTTTAAACAAAATTATATCTTTGAAAGGGTTTCGATTATCATGATAAGTTGGTCAATTGATCAATAGACACGTAAGAAGAGATCACCTCCCGCCTGCGTGTCAATATTATATTGATAAATTAATCAAAATTAACTTCATATTAACCACTCTCCCTTAAAAAATAAACCAGATTTAAGGAAGGCTTGCATCATCAAATCATGGCAATAGCAATGAAACTTGAGGCATCACAAACCTTTGGTCAAAAGTGATTTCTAGTTTTGTTAAAAAAATGATTGAATTGATTTTTGGAAGTATATATCAAAATGATAAGATATTCCTTAATTTTTACTCCCTTCGTATAAAAAAATAATCAAAATACAATTTACACACATTAAGAAAGTAAAAATAGAAAAAAGAAAGTAAAAAAAATTCAAATTTATTCTTAGTAAACCCACACAAAATTATATAAAATGATGAATACTTTTATTTTTATTTATTAATAGACCCCACTAAATGACATATTTATATTTTATTTTATATATTTTATCTCTCTTTTGGGATAAAAAAATTATACTTTAAGACTTCAACTACATCGGTCGCGATTTAAATTAAAAAGGAATTTCTGAAATGTCTTATACTGAAGTTAGTGACATTTTAACTTGTCTGTGGGCCAAATCAATTGCCCTATCCAGCTATCCTAATTCCTAACCCGTTTTATTGAGTGGAAATTTCAAAGGTCCTTTACATAAGTATACAACAAATAGAAAATAATTATAAGAAAAATGCATCAACTAAATAATTACAAAAGAATATAATTAAGACCCATATTACAAAAATAGTACAATTCACATTAATAAAGAAACCTAAAATCAAGGACAACTAACTGTCATAATTAATAATTCAAATTCAAATATTTGGATCTAACAACAAAAATAAATTCAAATTCAAAATTATAATTATAATTCAAATTTAAATATTCAAATTCAAATCTTCATCTCCCTCACATACACTTTGAAATAATAGTCCACCGCTACATCGCCGCTACACCGCACATATTCCGCCGCTACACCGCCGCGAATCTCCGTTATCCAAAACGCCAATGAGAATAAGAAGAAGATTCGCCCTACAAAAAGTTTAAAAATAAATAGATGTAACTTTTAATGTTCTGAAAATTTTTTTATAACTATTTTGTTACTCATAAATAATAAAATGGTTACCTTTGTATGAATGGTTGGCTACCAACTGCATCACATTCAAACGGAATTGGTAACTTAATAAAATTGAATTGGTTACCTTGGTCTGAAGGTTTGGTTACCAACTGCACTATGAAAAAATGCAGGTGTGGATGTGAATTAGTTACTTTGGTATGAAGATTTTGTTATCTTGGTACGAAGGTTTGCTTACCTTGATCTGAAGGTTTGGTAACCAACTGTACTAAGAAAAAATTTAAAGTGTGGAGGTTGATTGGTTACTTTGATATGACAGTTTGGTTACCTTGGTATGAAGGTTTGGTTACCATCATCCAGTATTCCTATCCACCGCCACCACCGCCTGAATCTTCATACCACCTCTATTTTGACCCTTCATTTTGAGAAGCTACTGGAGATATACAATTGGTTGACTCATATATATATATATATATATATATATATATATATATATATGTAGAGAGAGAGAGAGAGAGAGAGAGAGAAGGGAATCGCGATTGCCATCCCATGGAAGCCATCCGTCAGGGTTTATTATATCATCGCTAAGAAGGACCGCACACGACTCATTGTTGATAGTGATCTCCATGGCACCGCCAAGGTAGGTTCTTTTTTCCGAATTAGGCTTCAAGACCTCTCACGCCTTTAATTGTGCAGTTATGTATCGATATACCAGTAAGCCTTTAACTGTTTTCCCTTGATTGTGGTGTTATCACACAATCACCACCATTGGGAGGACTGTGATTGGAGAAATGATTAATGAAGAAGACAACAATTTATGAGAAGCATGTAGGACTAACTAATATATATATATATAGAAATAATATGTTGAATGAAGAAGAAGGGTGATGACTAACTGCAGTTGTTATAGATGAGGAGAGAGAAGAAGCTATAACTAATTCCTAAATTAAGGAATTCTAATTGAATTATAATTCCCTAAATTAAGAAAATCTAATTACACTAGAATATGTAAATAAACATGAAAGTGTATTAGTTATGTAAATATTATATGAGTGCACTATTGATGTAATTATTTTTTAAAATGTATTAAAATATGTAATTGTTTCAAATTGGAATTTATATGGATTCACATTCACTGATTCAGGATCTTTTGGCAATTGGATTAAAATTTTAAAATGGGTTAAATTTGATTTGGCCCATTAATATAATATTCTTTTTTAAATATCTATTTATATAAGCCCATGGTTAGTGACATAAACCTATTACTGGCTGATGAACACTTTATTGTCAGTTTGTACTGACCCGGTTTCATATGCAACTGAACCGAACATCCTTATATCCATGAAGACTATTACAATTTATTTATTTTATTTTATTTTTGTGCGAAACTAACTGCATTTTCTTGATTTCTATCTTAATTTTTTTTCTTTTTTCGGATCCTTATTTTTATTGCTGAAATTATTAAGAAAGTAAGATACACGTAGAGTCAAGTTAGTGAGGATTTAATAGCAAGATCATGAGCTTGATTCACTAATCCAGTAATGCTCTAGGTACTTTAGAAGTAATTTGAACATCAAAAGTTGAACCAAATTACTTAGGTATGTTCGTTTGTTTACTAATGTTTATAACGATTTGTAGCGATAACATTGAGTGCATTTAGCTCAAACCTCTTGCATTTAGAATAAACTATTTATAGACGAATAACATTTTCAAATGAGTATCTAAATGGGGGCTCTCATATAGGGTCCGGCCTATTTGATTTATTAGATAACTCGTCTAATTGACCAAGTAGATGACGTTTATTTTATAGTCGTTACGTGATTAGAGTTGAAGTATTTACAGGAAAGTGGTTCAACCACTTCGGCTATTAAATACTCACGTCTCCTCCTTTCAATGTATCGAATTTACTTCAGCTGGCCAAATATAGAAAGTTATACCATATGTAAGACCCCAACTTTTATGAATAAAGAAGAATTTTCTATAATTATCATTTTTGAATATTATGGAATGAATTTAATATAATGTTATAGTTGTGGGTAATATTTATAAATTTTGCAAAGTACGCAAGTTGTTATATAATATTCGATTGGTCGGAGAATATTCGTTTTAACAGGGAATATTCGTGACTACTAAGACAATCATTGGTGGACCCCTATTAACGGAATTATTTCGGATCGAGAAAAGCGACAAAAATATTTTTATGAAAATAACGGTGGAGGTTTTACAGATTAAAACCGTTGAACTACTTCGGTAGTAAAAAATCTGAGAATACGCGTTGTTGCATAAGTAAGACAATCGTATTGATTATTGATGCTTACGTAAGAAGTCACTCAGTTTTGTTTAATTATTGCTACAGTAATTGCTGCATAGTATTTCACGTTATTTGATTCAATTATTGTCGATATTATATAATCAATAATTGAGACGACGAAGTTATTAATATTATTATTTGCAATATTAACGATGTCTAAAAGTTCTGCCAAGGAGAGGTTTGGTCACCTAATTGCGCGCTAATAGGGAGAAATCCTTATTGGAAAGCCCCCTCTTTCCTGGGAACGACCTGGTCAATTAATATTGTGAATTATAATAATGATGATAAATGTTGTTCAAAATATTGAAGTAGTTTTTATGAAGTATTTGTTGTATTTATTGACCCCCATTTATCCATTTTTTAAAATAATTGGTAGAAAGTTATTTATTATAATAAATGTGGGCCCACATGTGGGGCCCATATGTGAAAAATTGTATTGATGGGAGGTTGTTTTTTAAATGGGATGTCACGGGAGGGGTGGGAGAAAAAGTCAGGAGAAAGTTATCATTATTAGTATTATATATATATATATATATGTTATAAATAACATGTGTTATATATATATTTATATATTATATTTTTTTGTTTTTCTCAATAATGGTTTTGAATTCAAGCACTGATTATAGCAACAGACATCCGTAATTTATAAAATTATTGCGTCCGTATTATTTTCTAAACAATACCCCTTCTATTCTCCTATAAATAGGATGCTTAGTTATCATTGAAATCACACCAGAAATTCAGAGAAATTCTCTTCTATAATCTTGAGCGTATTTCTTTCGAGTTTTAAGAAGCTTTGAGCGTAGTGCAAGTTTTCTTTAAGAATATCCTCGCCCTACTAGTCGGAATACTCTTCTTTTACGGTAAGGGGTATTATTCTTTTGTATTCATGAAGAGAACTTCTGTTATTCCATTCTTTATTATTCTGTTGAAATAACTCAGATATCTTGGGCTACCCTATACTTGGTGAAATTCTTCCGTTATTCCATTCTTTATTATTACGTTGAATATCCGCATGCAATGCGTTTACGTATTTGAACACAGATTACGTCTTTATTATTACATTTGGAATATCCTCGTTTGTGCGTTTTACGCGTCGGACTCGGTTCCGCTCTTTATTATTACATTGGAATATCCACATTCATGCGTTTTTACTGTGGGACCTGGTTCCATCTTTATTATTCTGTTGGAATAACCTGCCTGTGTGGTCTGGTGATTTCTTTTGTTATTCCATTCTTTATTATACTCAGTTGATTAAAGTTTTGACTTTTATACTCCATGAAATTAGTGGAATATCTTTGAGATTTGCGTTTCATCCAGTATCTTTTCGTGGAAATATTCTTCTGAGCATTCTTGAATTTTACTCTACAAAGAAGTATCATGTTGACAATTTGGACGTTATTGGTTCCTGGACAAATTAATTCTTGAACTTGTTTTATTGAATTCTTATATCATTGTCATCATCCTCATGTTTATATTATGTTGAAAGTCATCGTGGCTCAGAGTGCATAGATGGACTTGGTATGATTATGACCAGGGATTATTCGGTATAATCATGACCGTAATATTACAAATGATGTGGTAAAAGTCCGCATTGGCCCATAGTGCATTGATGGACAGTTGTTGGCATGATCATGACCATTGGTGAATACACGAATATCATTGACCCGTAGTGCATTGATAATTTGTGGTTGTGATACTAATGAATATCCTGGTAGTAGTCTTGCGGGGATGATGTGGATTATTTAAATTGTCGAGTCCCGCCGATAAAAGTGATGAAAACCTTTTAAATCATAAAAGATAGTAGATTTTATTCTCTACTTGACTCTTTTAATTGATTGCTTGTTCACCGCAGATTAAACTTGATGTTTGTTATATTTTATCGGTTTAACATTATTGAAGACTAATGATAATTTATTCGCATTATCTTAGTCATAATATTTCTTCTTGGGCTAGTTGAGCTCACCCTTTCTTTCCTTTGTTCTCTTGAGAAAATGAGAACGTGGCAGGGACTAGTCGGGAGGCGGAGTGACCATCCGTAAGATAGTATTAGTAGTCCTCACTATTCATTAAATAGTGTGAAAATAAATGTAATGAGGACTCTTTTGAGTGTGGATATTGTCTAGATGACAATATTCTTATTAAAACTCCCAGTTTGTATTTTATCGTTTTTTACACGACAGTTGTATTATTAAGTTGTATTTGAATTTTGTACCATATATTTGGCGACTCAAGATGGGTGATGTATACCTATTTTGGGGGCGTCACACCATATACTGCCTAAACTTAATTGTTACGAAATGTGAAATTGTGTTCTGTTCTCAATCGTAGTTCGGAGACGCTGTTGAGTTTCTAGGGAACAAAGATTTGCATGGGGTTTTTCACATCAGAGGTTTTCACGCCATAAGAGGTAAACTTTTGACTCTCCTGTTATGTGTAAATATAGAAAATAACATGCGCATTAAATCTCTACATTGGTATAAGAGCACGGTTTAACGATCTAATATATGTTATGTATGTTATATTTACACATTGTGTGACGCCCCCAAAATAGGTATACATCACCCATTTTGAGTCGTCAATAACATGGTACAGAAACAACTACAACTTTATTAATACAACATAAAAACTGTGAGTTTAAATACAAATATTGCCATCTAGACAATCTTCACACCCAAATAAGTCCTCATTACAATTATTGGTATATTATTTTACAAAAATGGTGAGGACTACTAAACAACTTTCTAGAACCTTCATTCCATACCCTTGGCAAAGTACTGCCTACATTCTCGCCTCCCGAGAAGAAAAATGGAACAAAAAGGAAAAGGGTGAGCTCAACTAGCCCATTAAAGAATATTATGACTAAGATAATATAGTAACAAATTATCGTTAGTCTTCAACAGAGAAAAAAATCTGATAAAATACAATAGACAACAAGTTTCAGATCAATATTCGCAGCGGAAATAATAATTCATAGAAGAGTTACGTAGAGAATGAAATCTACTATTATCTATGAATTTAAAAGTCCATCATCAATATTTTATCCCTATAACATCCATCAATATACATCTTGAATCAAATATTCATCTTTGCACTACAGGCCAAAGATATTCATCAGTTGGTCATGTTCATCTCAACACCTGTACATATTTGCACTACGGACCAAAGATATTCATAAGAAATTCAACCATCATTGCCCTACAGGCCAAAGATATTCAGTAATATCATCATTTAGGACTGAGGATAATGAAAAATATTTTAAAGAAAATGAATCCAGTGAAACAAAAGAACAAATATTAAGGATTCGTACTTTAAACAATCCGAGTTCAAAAATACTTCATAAATAACCATAGTGAAGTAAAATTCAAGAATGATCAAAACATGGATACAATCAAAGCTAGTATCCATAATAGATATTTTGGACAAAAACGAAAATTAATTTTTCTATGAATAGTGTCGTATTCGTGAATAGTGCCGTATACGTGAATAGTAACCCCAACACTAAAAGACAAGAATTTCACAAGAAAAATCTTACCAATAATCCAGCATAATGATATTAGAAGAAATAATATCATTTTTAAAAAAATAGCATCCCTTACCTCGAAAATACAGATTTCCGATCTGGAATCTTTGGATATAGTCTTTGAAGGAACTTGTCACCGCATAAACAACACTCAAAGTCTCAAAATACTCACAAGAATACGCTCGATAATATAGAGAGAGAAAACTTCAATTTCTGGTGTATTTTTCAATTCTAACCTAAGCACCCTATTTATAGGAAAATGCTTAGAACACCAAAGCAGAAAATTTAATAAAATATTATTATTTTTACAAAACTTTCACGCCCATCTTTGAAATCTGATTTCAGCTTATCTTTCACATGTTAGTGTAACCCACAAAACAAAAAAAAAATCTTAATAAACATAATTAAAACTTTCAAAAATCAATTATTTTGGAACTTCGGAACTTCAATAATTCATAATAAATAGCCCTTTTGTCAGAAAAATTCAAGCCTTATATTTTTTCCATAGGAAATTTTATTTTCTACAACTTTACAGAAGAAAGTTTTTCCAAATTCCAAACATAAACTGACCGAAATTCACAAACGGACGATTTTACAAGCTATAATCAAATTTCAGTCAAGAAATGGGCCCACAGACATGTTTAACATGTTTTAAACAACTTTTGCAACAAAAATACTCTTCCTCCTCATATATTCATATATCCCACATTCATTGTAAAAATATCACCATTATTATATTATTAAAATATAATAATATATTTAAATAAATTATTTCATCAAAAAAGATAAAATATCAATTTTTCAACAATTGTCACTTTAAAATTTTATCCATCTATATCCACATAAAATGAATATTTTCTAATCATATAAGCTAATAATTAATTATTCACAAATAATATTACGTAATCACAATATAAATAAACTGCACCATTCCTAGGAAAGAGGGGCTTTCAATAAGGATTTTTCTCATCGACGCCAGCAATTAGGTGACCAAACCTCTCCTTAGATGTAACTTTCTAGACATTGCCAATAATGTTATCTAATAATATTATTCAAATAATATGAATTATTGATCCGATAATGAAAATATCGTAGAAGTGACAATTATTGAAACAACAATAATATAAAATATCAACGTAGCAATTATTGAATCAATAAAATAAAATATTGAATAATAATTCATCGTAATAATTATTGAGTAATGCCTTCCTACGTAAGAATCAATAATTGGTGCAATCGTCGTGCTCTCGTGTTTTAACCAACGAAGGTATTCCAACAAGATTACTTGGTAGAACAACTACGCAAGTTATTTATAAACAACTTATACTTGTCATTTTTTTCATCCAACCGCTTTCCGTTATGGGTCCATATAGGTCATTACTTGGCCGCATTTAATATTCCCCGACAGTAAGAATATTCCACGACCAAACGAATATTCTCCGATAAAAATGAATATTTTATAACCACTTGCATATTCGAAATATTTGCGCATTTTACCCATAACCAACCACATTAATCAAATCAACCCTTACTATTTCAAAGTAATAAATAGAGGAAATTTGATTTTATTTATAATAAGTTGGGGTCTTACAAGCTCCTCTCTTTATGAAATTTCGTCCTCGAAATTGACGTACGTACCTGGTGTTTCGAAAAGGTGAGGATACTTCGCTTTTATTTCCGTTTCAAACTCCCATGTCATTTCCTCAATAGCATGGTTTCTCCACAAAACTTTAACTTGTGGTATGACCTTTGTACGTAAGACATGCTCCTTTCTATCCAAGATTTTGACAAGTACCTCCTCGTACGTTAAGTCTTCGGCTATCTCATCCGGTTCTAACTCAATAACGTGGTTCGGGTCTTTCACATATTTACAAAGCACAGATATATGAAAAACATTATGAACACGAGACATACTTAGAGGTAACGCAAGTCTATAGGCTACATTTTCTACTCGGTCAAGAATCTGAAATGGAGCAATAAATCGTGGATTGAGCTTTCCTCTCTTCCTGAATCTTATAACTCCCTTCCATGGGGCAACACGCAACAATACATGATCCCCAATACTAAATTCCACGTCCTTTCGATGAAGATCCGCATAACTCTTTTGTCGATCTTGAGCCGTTTGTATACGTTGTCGAATCATTTGGATCTTTTCCGTAGTCATACGTACCAACTCGGGTCCCAACAATGTTGCTTCACCCACCTCATCCCAACATATTGGAGAGCGACACTTTCGTCCATACAATGCTTCGAATGGAGCCACACCTATACTTGCATGATAACTGTTATTGTAGGAGAATTCCACCAATGGTAAATACTTATCCTAACTCCCTTTGAAATCTAGGACACAAAGTCTTAATAGATTTCCAAGAGTTTGAATAGTCCTCTCTGATTGTTCGTCCGTTTGAGGATGGTATGCGAATCGAATCAATCAAAACTGTGCCCATAGCTTTTTGCAAGCTAACCCAAAATCGTGAAGTGAATCTTGGGTCACGATCCGAAACTATGGATACTGGCATGTCATGCAATCTCACAATCTCATTTACATATATATGAGTAAGACGTTCAAGGGAATAAGTCTCCCGTATCGGCAAGAAATGAGCAGACTTGGTTAATCTATCAACTGTGACGCCCCCAAAATAGGTATACATCACCCATTTTGAGTCGTCAATAACATGGTACAGAAACAACTACAACTTTATTAATACAACATGAAAACTATAAGTTTAAATACAAATATTGCCGTCTAGACAATATTCACACCCAAATAAGTCCTCATTATAATTATTGGTACATTATTTTACAAAAATGGTGAGGACTACTAAAACAACTTTCTAAAATCATCATTCCACACCCCGACTAGAACTCGCTACATTCTCGCCTCCTGAGAAGAAAAAGGGTGAGCTCAACTAGTCCAGTAAAGAATATTATTACTATGATAATATAGAACAAATTATCGTTAGTCTTCAACAGGGAAAAAAAATCTGATAAAATACAATAGACATCAAGTTTCAGATCAATATTCGCAGCGAAAATAATAATTCATAGAAGAGTTACGTAGAGAATGAAATCTACTTTTATCTATGAATTTAAAAGTCCATCATTAATATTTTACCCCTGTAACATCAATCAATATTCATCTTGAATCAAATATTCATCTTTGCACTACAGGCCAAAGATATTCATCAGTCGGTCATGTTCATCTCAACACTTGTATATCTTTGCACTACAGGCCAAAGATATTCATAAAAAATTCATTCATCTTTGCACTACAGGTCAAAGATATTCAGTAATACCATCATTTAGGACTGAGGATGATGAAAAATATTTTTAAAAAAACGAATTCAGTGAAACAAAAGAATAAATATTAAGGATTCGAATTTCGGTTTATCCATGTCCAAAAATACCTTATAAATAATCATAGTGGAGTAAAATTCAAGAATGATCAAAACATGGATACAATCAAAGCTAGTATCCATAATAGATATTTTGGACGAAAAGAAAAAAAATTTCATTTTTCGATGAATAGTGCCGTATACGTGAATAGTAACCCCAACACAAAAAATTCCAAATTTGATTAAAAGTTCAAACCAATATTTCGGCATAATGATAATATCATTTAAGAAGAAAATAACATCCCTTACCTTGAAAAGACTGTACTTCTAGCTGGAATATCGGATATAGTGCTGAAGGAAACTTGCACCGTATATCAACACTCAAAGTATCAAAATACTCACAAGAATACACTCGATAATATAGAGAGAGAAAGAGACAGAAAACTTCAGTTTCTGGTGTGATTTTCAATTCTAACCTAAGCACCCTATTTATAGAAAAATGCTTAGAACACCAAAGCACAAAATTTAATAAAATATTAATATTAATAACAAAATTCATATACATCCTTTGAAATCAGATTTCCCACATGCCCACCTTCTAGAAAAAGTAAGAAAAACGTTTTTCATAAAATAAATAATTAAAACTTCCAAAAATTAATTATTTTGGAACTTCGGAACTTCAATAATTCATAATAAATAGCCCTTTTATCAGCAAAATTCAAACCATATGTCCTTTCCATAGGAAATTCTATTCTCTACAACTTTGTAAGTTTTAGTTTTTCCAAATTTCAAACAGAAGTTGACCGAAATTCATAAACTGGCGATTTTACGGGCTATAAACCAATTTCAGTCAAGAAATGGGGTCCACCGACATGTTTAATATGTTTTAAACAATTTTTGCAACAAAAATACTCTTCCTCCTCATATATTCGTATATCCCACATTCAGTGTAAAAATATCACCATTATTATATTATTAAAATATAATAATATATTTAAATAAATTATTTATCAGAAAAGATAAAATAACAATTTTCAACAATTGTCACATTAAAAATTTTCTCCATCTATATCCACATAAAATGAATATTTTCCTTATCATATAAATCAATAATTAATTATTCACAAATAATATTATGTAATCACAACATCGACAACCGTGCAGTTCACAGGGAAAGAAGGGCTTTCCAATAATGATTTCTCCTTCTTGGCGCAATTGATTAGGTGACCAAACCTCTCCTTGATGTAACTTTCTAGACATTGCCAATAATGTTATCTAATAATATTATTCAAATAATATGAATTATTGATCCGATAATGGGAAATATCATGAAGTTGACAATTATGAAACAACAATAATATAAAATATCAACGTAGCAATTATTGAATCAATAAAATAAAATATTGAACAAGAACGAATCGTAATAATTATTGAGTAATGCCTTCCCACGTAAGAATCAATAATTGGTGCAATACCGTGTGCTACTATGTTTTAACCACCGGGTATTCCAACAAGAATAATTCAGAATAACTACACCGTTATTTAAAAATAACTTATACTTGCCGTTTTCTTCATCCAATCGCTTTTCGTTATGGGGCCCACACAAGGCTGCGCCGTCGTACAAATATTCCCTGACAATAAGAATATTTCATGACCAAACGAATATTCTCCGATAAAAATGAATATTTTATAACCACTTGCATATTTGAAATATTTGCGCATTTTACCCATAACTAACCACATTAATCAAATCAACCCTTACTATTTCAAAATAATAAATAGAGGAAATTTAATTTTATTTATAATAAGTTGGGGTTTTACATCAACAATAACCCAAATAGCATTTATGCCTTGAAAAACCGTGGGAAGACCCGTAACGAAATCCATGGTAATGTGTTCCCACTTCTATTTCGGAATCTCAAGTGGTTGCAATGGACCCTTAGGCACTTGATGTTCCGCCTTTACACGTTGACAAGTTAAACACCTCAAGATAAACTTCGCGATCTCTCTCTTCATATTGTTCCACCAAAATGTATGTCGAAGATCACGATACATTTTGGTACTTCCAGGATGGATTGCAAATGGTGTATTGTGTGCCTCCACCATGATCTTGTTCTTTAAATCAGAATCGTTAGGAACACAAAGTCTGGAGTTGACTCGAAGTATTCATTCTTCATCAATTCTTGCTTCTGGAATAGCACCCTCTTGTACTTTCTTCTTCATACGCATCAGCTCCAGGTCTGTGGCTTGAGCAACTTTAACTTCATCGATTAAAGTTGGTTTTATGCATATACTTGACATCATCACACTCGTTCCTGCATATGATCTTCTACTTAACGCGTCAGCTACCACGTTTGCTTTTCCAGGATGGTATTGAATGGTGTGGTCATAATCTTTTAACAGCTCGAGCCAACGTCGTTGTCGCATGTTGAGTTCCTTTTGGGTGAAGAAATATTTGAGGCTTTTATGGTCTAAATATATCTCCACTTTCTCTCCATATAGATAATGCCTCTAGATCTTTTAGCAAAAACGATCACGCCGCTAACTCTAAATCATGAGTAGGATAATTCCTCTCATATTCTTTAAGTTATCGCGAGGCATAAAGGCTATGACTTTTCCACGTTGCATGAGAACACATCCTAACCCTTTGCTCAAGCATCATTTATAGATAACAAATCCATCCGAACCGGATGGTATTGTTAGAACAGTCTTAGAAATGAGTCTCCTCTTGAGCTCTTGGAAACTCTTCTCGCATTCCTCGCTCCATACGAATTTTGTATCCTTCCGAAGTTATTTGGGTTAATGGAGTAGCGATTCGAGAAAACCCTTCCACGAATCTCCGATAATAACCAAATTTAAGCCCGTAAAGCTACGACTTGATCACCGACTTTGGTTGCTCCAACTTTGTATTGCTTCAATCTTCGCCGTCAACAGATACTCCATGTTTTGACACCACGTGCCCAAGGAATGTTACTTCCTCAAGCCGTAACTCGCATTTCTTCAACTTGGCATATAACTTGTTTTCACGAAGGCTTTGGAGTATCCTTGAATACTCGGTTCATCATATCCATGAAAGCCGTAAGAGCATTTATCAATCCAAAAGACATGACTAAGAATTCATAATGTCCGCACTGAGAGTTCAAGGCGCGGTCTTTAGAATATCCTCAGTTCTAATCTTCAGCTGATGATATCCAGAACGAAGATCGATTTTTGAAAAGAATTGTGCTCCTTGCAACTGGTCAAACAGATTATCAATACGAGGTAACAGATACCTATTCTTGATGGTGACATGGTTCAATTCACGATAGTCAATACAAAGTCGCATTCCCGTCTTTCTTCTTTACAAATAAAACAGGAGCACCCCAAGGAGATGTACTAGGACGAATGAAATCAATGTCCAACAACTCTTGTAGTTGGAACTTTAACTCCTGAAGTTCAATAGGAGTCATTCGATATGGGGTTTTAGAAATGGGCTTTGTACCAGGCTCAAGATCAATAAATAATTCAACTTCACGTTCTGGGGGTAGACCGGGAAGTTCTTCAGGAAACACGTCAGGAAATTTACTAACAACAGGAATATTATTCAAATCTGACGTGTCTTTATTCAAATCCATAACATGGGCTAAGAAAGCTTGACATCCGTTTTTCAATAAACGAATAGCTTTATGACTAGATATGACAGTGATTGATTTTAATGGTTTAGTTGCTTGAATTCGTACAACAGGTTGGTTAGGAATATGAAAACTAACAACCTTACGAAAATAATCAATTTTGGCATGATGAGTAGTTAACCAATCAATCCCTAAAATCACATCAAAAGCAAGTATCTTTAAAGAGAGATAAGGTCGGCAGTAATGTGATGGTGCCAACTTGGATCAAACAAGATTTATAAACAGTGGATGTGATGAAAGTTTCTCCTAACGGAGTCTCCACAGATAAATCAAAGTCTAATTTCTCCGGAATTAAGTTTAAACGTTGAGCACAAATAGGAGAGATAAATGAATGGGTAGCACTGGTATCAAGTAAGGTATAAACTTCGCAAGAATTTATGATTAGCTTACCCGTGATCACCTCGTTTGGGTTCCTTGTATTTTGACCAGTCACGACAAACGCTCTTCCAGGAACCGTTAATTTTGACTTTTCTGGGACAGCCTTTTGAGTCACTGTCCCCCCTGGACTTGGTTTTGCTACCGTACAATCTCGAGCGATATGTCATTCTTTTCCATAATTATAACATACATTGAACTGTTGTGCACAGTTTGGGCTAATATGTCCCTCTTTTTCAGATTTATAAGATACGGATAGGTGGTCGTTCCTCCCTTAGAACCAGGTTCTTGATGGCTACCGACGTCTTTACATGATCGTTGTTGAATCTCCTCTTTTTAAAATATCCTCCCGACTCGCTCTTCTATTCTCATGGCCATGATTACCACCAGAGTGGTTACCATTCTTGTTCGTATTTTTCTTTCTCCATTTGGTTATCGTTGTTCGATGATCATTGCCACCCAGTATGATCCCGGTTGTGGTCCTCGATTGAACATACTCGTTATCTCGCTTCTAATAATTGAGCCTCGCTGACAACATCTGAATAGAGAGAAAATTTATGAGAAATGAGATATTGACGTATGTCGGGTTTCAAATCTCTCAGAAATATCCACGTCATACGTTCCTCATTCTCCACCAAATGAGATGCAAACCTGGATAACTCTACAAACTTCGCCTCGTACTGAGACACCGTCATGTTGTTTTGTTCCAATATAATAAACTCCACTTCTTTTATATGACGAATACTTTCTGGAAAGTACTTGTCATTGAACAGTTTCTGAAACGTCTCCCAAGACATGCTGAGTGCGGCTAGATGGGTACGCTTCACAGATTCCCACCAGTAATCTGCCTCGTTACGGAACATAAAGGTGGCGAATGGAACCTTCTGTTCCCCGTGCATCCCAAGACATTGAATATCTTAGAAATTTGCTTGACCCACGTTTCTGCCTAATCGGATCCGGCTTTCCCCAGAATTTTGGTGGTCCCAACTCTTTGAACTGCTTGGATGTAACAAACCGTGCGTTGTTATCATTTCCACCTGTATTTTGTACACGAGTCTCCCTTGTCTGATTTTGCATGAACTGCAAAAAGCTTCTAAATATCCCGTCGTTCATCATCTAATTAGTGGTGTTGTTCTCAAGAGGAACATTGTCAGCTTGTTGCACGTTCTCCTCGTTGGTGAGTAAAGGTGTCTCCACGGTCTCGTTTACTCCACTGTTAACATTCTCAGTCGCCATTCTCAAATACTGCCATAAAACAAGGGTTAATTAAAGAAATCAACATATCACATAATATCCCTCTATACTAACCAACCAACAAATAAGCTTAGGTAGGACACACTAGCAAATGATTTACTCGCAGCGAAAATAATAATTCATAGAAGAGTTACGTAGAGAATGAAATCTACTATTATCTATGAATTTAAAAGTCCATCATCAATATTTTATCTGTAAGACCCCAACTTATTATAAATAAAATTGAATTTTCTTTATTCATTATTCTAAATTAATAAGGTGTTAATTTGATATAATGCTTTGGTTATAGGTGAAATGTGCAATAGACGCTTATGTTAGAATTGAAAATCACACCAGAAACAAGTTTTCTTTCTCTCTAGATTCTCGAGCGTATTTTTGTGAGTATTTTGATAATTTGAGAGTCATTTTGTTAAATAAGTTTTTCTGACTTTCTATCCGATATTCCGATCGTAAGTACAGTTATTTTGAGGTAAGGATGATATTTTCTTCTTAAATGATATTATTTTTTCAATATCATTATCTTAGAAATGTTGGTGAACTTTTTAATCAAATTTAGAACTTTTATGTTTGGGAGTTACTTATTCACGATACGACCATTATTCACGATATCTGAGACTATTCACGAATATTTACACTATTCAATTTAAAAATAAAATTTTCTTCTTTTTTGTCCAAGATGTCTATTATGGTTATTATCTTTGATCGTATCCATGTTTTGATCTTTATTTTGAATTCTGTTTCACAATTAGTTATTATGAAGCATTATTGATCTTGGATAAACTGTTATACGAATTCCTAATATTTGTTCTTCCGTCTCCACATCAATTCGCTTTTCTTTAAAATATTTTCATCATCCTCAGTCCTAAATGATGATATTACTGAATATCTTTGGCCTGTAGTGCAAAGATGAATGATTAACTGATGAATATCTTTGGCCCGTAATGCAAAGATGAACAAGTGTTGAGATGAACATGACCAACCGGTGAAATAAATGAATATCTTTGGCCTGTAGTGCAAAGATGATTATTTGATTAAAAGATGTATATTGATTGATGTTACAGGGATAAAATATTGATGATGGACTCTTAAATCTTAGAAGATAGTAGAATTCATTCTCTACGTGACTCTTCTAATGGATTCATTATTTTATTTGTATTTGTTGATCTAAAACTTGTTGTCTATTATATTCTATCAGATTTTTCCCTGTTGAAGACTAATGATAATTTGTTGTATATTATCTTAGTCATAATATTCTTTACTAGACTAGTTGAGCTCACAACCCAGGAGAACGTGCAACAGGAAGACAATATTCCTCTTGTAAACAACACTACCGAGCAAACGATGAATGATGAAATATTTAGGAGCTTTTTGTAGTTCATGCAAAATCAGACGAGGGAGAGTCGTGTACAAAATACGGGTGGAAATGATGGCAACACGCTGATTCATCACAACCAAGCGATTCAAGGAGTTGGGACCACCGGATTTTTGGGGAAAGCCCGATCCGATTAAGGCGGAAACATGGGTCAAGCAAATTACCAAGATATTCGATGTCTTGGGATGCACGGAGGAACAGAAGGTTCCATTCGCCACCTTTATGTTCCGTGGAGAGGTAGATTATTGGTGGGAATCTGTGAAGCTTACCCACAAACCACCGCACTCAACACGCTCTTGGGAAAGATTTGTAAATCGTTCAATGACAAGTACTTTCCCGAAAGTATTTATCACATGAAGGAGGTAGAGTTTATTAGATCGAGCAGTAACAACTCGACGGTGTCTCAAAGACGAGGGAAGTTCACGGAGTTATCCAGGTTTGCACCTCATTTGGTAGAAAATGAGGAACGATTATGCGGATGTTTCGAGAGATCTAAAACCCGAGATTCGCAATACCTTATCTCTCATTAATTTTCTTTGTATTCGAGATGTTGTCAATCAGGCTCAATTATTAGAGCGAGATGGTGAGTATACTCAACCGAGGGACCACAACCGTGTGGTCACTGCGGTGACAACAAATCATCGAATGATGATAACCGATGAGGAAAAATACGGACAAAGCGCAAGAACCACTCGGGTGGTAATCGTGGCCATAATAATAGGAGAGGTGAGTCAAGTGGAAATTTCAAAGAGGAGATTCAACAATGACGGAAGACATCAAAGACCAAAGACCAAAGACCAACAACAACAAATTCTAGGGGAGGAGATCGACCACCAGTTAGATGTTACAAATGCGGGAAAGAGGGACATATCAGCCCAAACTATCCACAACAATCCAAGGTATGTTATAACTGTGGAAAGGAGGGCCATATAACTCAAGACTGCTCTGTAGCAAAACTAAGTTCAGTAGGGATGGTGACTCCAAAGGCTGTCCCGGATAAGTCAAAATCAGCGGTTCCTAGAAGAGCGTTTATCGTAACTGGCCAAAACGTGAGGAACCCGAACGAGGTGATCACGGGTAAGCTAATCTTGAATTCTTGCGAAGTTTATACCTTACTAGATACCGGTTCTACCCATTCTTTTATCTCTCCTGCTTGTGCTCAACGTTTAAACTCGACTCTGGAGAAATTGGACTTTGATTTATCTGTTGAAACTCCGTTGGGTGAAACCTTCGTTACATCTACAGTTTATAAATCTTGCTTGATCCAAGTTGGCACTATCACATTACCTGTTGATCTTATCTCTTTAAAGATACTTGCTTTTGATGTGATTTTAGGAATTGATTGGTTAACCACTCATCATGCCAAAATTGATTGTTTTCGTAAGGTTGTTAGTTTTCATATTCCTAACCAACCCGTCATACTTAATTCAAACAACTAAACCACTAAAATCACCACAATCATATCAAGCCACAAAGCTATTCGTTTATTGAAAAATGGATGCCAAGCTTTCTTAGCCCATGTTATGGATTTTAATAAAGACAAGTCAGATTTGGATAATATTTCTGTTGTTAGAGAATTTTCTGATGTATTTCCTGAAGAACTTCCCGGTTTACCCCCAGAACGTGATGTTGAATTCTTTATTAATCTTGAACCGGGTACAAAACCCATTTCTAAAACTCCATATCGAATGGCTCCTATTGAATTTCAAGAGTTAAAAGTCCAACTACAGGAGTTATTAGACATCGATTTCATTCGGCCCTAATCTCCTGGGGTGCTCCTGTTTTATTCAGTAAAGAAGAAAGACGGAGTATGCGACTTTTGTATTGACTAATCGAGAATTAAACCATGTCACCATCAAGAATAGGTATCCATTACCTTGCATTGATGACCTGTTCGACCGACGATTGCAAGGAGAAAAATTCTTTTCAAAGATCGATCTTCGCTTTGGATATCATCACCAAGTTTAAAATCGAGGATATTCCAAAGATCCGAGAACTTCGAACTCCATGACGAAAGCATTATGAATTCTTAGTCATGTCCTTTGGATTGACTAATGCTCCTATTGCTTTCATGGATATGATGAACCGAGTATTCAAGGAATATTTGGATCAGTTCGTTGTTGTCTTTATTGATGACATCCTCATCTATTCTAAAAGTCGTGAAGATCATGAGCACCATTTGAAAGGCGATACTTGAAAGGCTTCGTGAAAACAAAGCTATATATGTCAAGTCGAAGAAATGCGAGTTCGGCTTGAGGAAGTAGCATTTCTTGGCGCGTGGTGTCAAAAACATGGAGTATCTGTTGACCGGCCAAGATTGAAGTAATACAAGTTGGGAGCAACCAAGTCGGATCAAACGCTGTGACTTTACGGCTTAATTGGTTATTATCGGAGATTCGTGGAAGGATTTTCTTGAATCGCTACTCCATTAACTCACCGAATTTGACTCGAAATGATAAAAATTTGTATGAGCGAGGAATGTGAGAAAAGTTTCCAAGAGCTCAAGAGAGGAGACTCATTTCTAAGACTGCTCGCAATACCATCCGGTTGGATGGATTTGTCATCTCAACGATGCTTCGAGGAAAGGGTTAGATGTGTTCCATGCAAAATGTGACGCCCAAAATAGGTATACATCACCCATTCATTTCGAAGTTATCAATACATGGTATGTAAACAACTACAACTTTATTATTACAACAAGAAACTGTGAGTTTGAATACAAATATTATCTTCTAGACAATATCTATACTCAAATAAATCCTCATCATATTTATTGATACATTATTTTACAAAATGGTGAGGACTACTAAACAATTCTTTCTAAAACCTTCATTCCATACCCCGACTGCACTCGCTTATATTCTCGCCTCCCGAGAAAAAAATGGAACAAAAAGGAAAAGGGTGAGCTCAACTAGCCCAAAGAAAGAATATTATGACTAAGATAATATACAACAAATTATCGTTAGTCTTCAACAGAAAAATCTAATAGAATACAATAGACAACAAATTTTAAATCAATATTCGCAATGAAATAATAATTCATTAGAAGAGTTAAGTAGAGAATGCAAACTACTATCTTCTATATATGAATTTAAAAGTTCATCGCTCATCTTTTATCCCCTCGTAACATCAATCAATATATATCCGAATCAAATATTCATCTTTCCACTACAGCCAAAGATATTCATCGCTTGGTCATGTTCATCTAAACACTGCTCATCTTTGCAGACTACTACCAAAGATATTCTTCAGAAATCATTCATCTTTGCACTACAAAGCCAAAGATATTCAATAATATCATCATTTAAGACCGAGGATGATGAAAATATTTTTAAAGAAACGAATCCAAAGGAAACAAAATGACAAGGATTAAGGATTAAGGATTCGTACTTTGTTTTATCCATGTTCAAAAAATACCTCAAAAATAATCATAGTGGTGTAAAATTCAAGAATGATCAAAACATGGATACAATCAAAGCTAGTATCCGTAATAGATATTTTGGACAAAAAGAAGAAATTTTATTTTTCTAATGAATAGTGTCAGATATACGTGAATAGTGTCGATACGTGAATAGTAATCCGACACCAAAAGATAAAAATTTCCCCAAAAACATCTTCACGCTTACTTTAATAGTACTCGTGAATAAGAATCGTGAATAAGAACTCATGAATAAGAACTCGTGAATAAGAACTCATGAATAGTAACCCGACATGAAAAAGTTCCAAATTTGATAAAAAGTTCCAACCAATATTTCAAAGATAATGATATCAAGAAATAATATCATTCGAGAAGAAAATAACATCCCTTACCTCGAAAGATTAAGACTTCTAATGGAATACCGGGTATATGTCAAGGAACTTGCACCGCCTAACAATACTCAAAGTATACTCACAAGAATACGCCAATATATCGAGAGAGAAAAAGAGAGAAACTTCAGTTTTCGTGTGTTTTTCAATTCTAACCCAAGACCCTATTTATAGGAAAATGCTTAGAACACCAAAAGCAGTAAAATTGAATATAATATTAATATATTTTTCACATTTTCTTTAGCCCACCTTAGATAACTGATCTCAGCCCATTTGAATCACATGTGAGGCCAACTTAGTTGCAAAAAACGTTTTTCTCAAAATAATTAACTAAAACTCCCAAAAATTAATTATTTTAACTTTGAACTTCAATAATTCATAATAAATAGCTATTTTATCAGAAAAAAATTCAAATCTCATGAGTTTTTATAGGAAATTCAATTCTCTACAACTTTACAGAAGAAAGTTTTTCCAAATTCCAAACAGAAATTGACCAAATCCACAAACCGGGCAATTTTATTAAAGCTATAATCAAATTTCTACAATAATTGTGTCCACCAACACACAAAACATGTGTTAAACATTTAATGCCACAAAAATACTCTTCCTCCTCATATACTCATATATCCCACATTCATTGTAAAAATATCATCGTTAATATATTATTAAAATAATATATTTAAATGAATTATTTTATCGTAAAAAGATAAAATATTAATTTTCAACAATTGTCACATTAAAAATTTTCTCCATCTATATCCTCATAAAATCAATATTTTCCTCATCATATAAATCAATAATTAATTATTCATAAATAATATTATAGAATCACATTATCGACAACTGTGCAGCTTCCTCAGATAGAGGGGCTTTCCAATAAGGATCTCTCATCTGGCGCGCAATTAGATGACCAAACCTCTCCTTGATGTAACTTTCTAGACATTGTCAATAATGTTATCTTATAATATTATTCAGATAATATGAATTATTGCTTCGATAATGGAAAATATACGTTGTAATGACAATTATCAAACAACAAAGAATATAAAATATCAACGTAGCAATTATTAAATCAATAAAATAAAATAATCGAAACAAGAATTATCAGAACCATTATCGAGTAGTGCCTTCAATAATTGGTAATCAATAATCGTGTGCAACAACGCCAGACATCGTGTTTTAACCAACCGGTATTCCAACAAATGTTAATCTGTGAATAACCACGCCGTTATTTTTAAACAACTTATATTTGTCGCTTTTTTCATCCAATCGCTTTCAGCATGGGGCCCATATTGTCGTCATACTTGCCGCATTTAATATTCCCCACAGCATTTAATATTCTCCCGACAACAATGAATATTTTATAACCACTGCTTATTTTGAAATATTTGCGATTTTACCCCTAACTATCCACATTAATCAAATCAACCCTTACTATTTCAAAATAATAAACAGAGAAAATTAAATTTCATTAATAATAAGTTGGGGTCTTACAACCTCCCTCCTTATGAAATTTCATCCTCTAAATCGACGACGCATTCGGTGTTTTCAAAAGGTGAGGATACCTCGCTTTCATTTCCGCTTCCAATTCCCTGTGTCATTTCCTCTATAAAGCATGATTCCTCCACAAAACTTTAACTTGTGGTATGACCTTTCATACAGTAGGACATGCTCCTTCCTATCCAAGATCTTGACAGTACCTCTCCTCACACGTTAAGTCTTCTGGCTATCTCGTCCTGGCTTCTAACTCTATAACGTGGTTCGGTCTTTCACATATTTATTTAAGTATGAGATATGTGAAACACATTATGAACACGAGACATACTTGAGGTAACGCGAGTCTATAGCTACATTTCCTACTTTGGTCAAGAATTTGAAATGGACCAATAAATCGTGGATCGAGCTTTCTCTCTTCCCAAATCTTGTAACTCCCTTCCATGGAGCAACTCGCAACAATACATGATCCCCTACACTAAATTCCACGCCCTTTCGATGAAGATCCGTGATAACTCTTTTGTCGATCTTGTGCCGCTTTTTTGTATACGTTGTCGAATCATTTGGATCTTTTCCGTAGTCATACGCATCAACTCCGGGTCCCAACAAGTGTTGCTTCACCCACCTCGTCCCAACATACTTTGAGAGCTTACACTTTTCGCCCATATAATGCTTCAAATGGAGCCACACCTATACTTGTTCGATAATCGTTATTGTAGGAGAATTCCACCAATGGTAAATACTTATCCCAACCGCCTTGAAGTCTAGGACACGTAGTCTTAATAAATCTTCAAGAGTTTGAATAGTCCTTTTCGATTGTCCGTCTGCTTGAGGATGGTATGCCGAATCAATCAGAATCCGCGCTCATAGCTTTTTGCAAGCTAACCCAAAATCTTGAAGTGAATCTTAGGTCACGATCCAAACTATGGATATACAGCATGCCATGCAACCTCACAATCTCATTCACGCATATACTAGCAAGACGCTCAAGTGAATAAGTCTCCGTGACGGCAAGAAATGAGCAGACTTGGTTAATCTATCAACAATAACCCAAATAAAGATTGATGCCCGAGAGAAACCGTAGGAAGACCCAGAACTAAATCCATGGTAATGTGTTCCCACTTCCATTTCGGAATCTCAAGTGGTTGCAACGGACCCTTAGACCCTTTAGGTACCAGATGTCCGCCTTTACACGCTGACAAGTTAAACACATCGAGATAAACTTTGCAATCTCTCTCTTCATATTGTTCCACCAAAATGTATGTCAAGATCACGATACATTTTAGTACTTCCAGGATGGATTGCAAATGGTGTATCAGGTGCCTCCATCATAATCTTGTACTTCAAATCGTAGTCGTTAGAACACAAAGTCTAGAGTGGACTCAAGTATTTCTTCTTCATCAATTCTCGCCCTAATAGCTCCTTCTTGTACTTTCTTCTTCATATATGACGCCTCCGTGTCGCTGGCTCGAGCAACCTTAACTTTTTCTATTAAAGTTGGCTCTACGCAGATACTTGACATCATCGCACTCATTCCTCAGATATGATCTTTTACTCAACGCGTTACTACCACGTTCGCTTTTCCGTGATGGTATCAATAGTGTGGTCGTAGTCTTCAATAGCTCGAGCCAACGTCGCCGCAAGATGTTGAGTTCTTTTTGAGTGAAGAAATATTTAAGGCTTTTTATGGTCCGAATATATCTCCACTTTCTCCCCATATAGATAGTGGCTCCATATCTTTAGCAATGAAAACGATCACGCTAACTCTAGATCATGAGTAGGATAATTCCTCTCATACTTTTTAAGTTGTCGCGAGGCATAGGCTATGACTTTCCCACGCTGCATGAGAACACATCCTAACCCTTTGCTCAAGCATCATCAGAGATAACAAATCCATCCGAACCAGATGGTATTGTTAGAACAGTGCCAAATAAGTCTCCTCTTAAGCTCTTGGAAACTCTTCTCGCATTCTTCGCTCCAAACGAATTTTTGTATCCTTCCGAAAGTTAATGAAGTTAATGGAGTAGCGATTCGAGAAAACCCTTCCACTAATCTCCGATAATAACCAACTAAGCCCAAAAAAACTACGATTTCAACCACCGACTTTGTTGTTCCTAACTTTCAGATTGCTTCAATCTTCACGGATCAACAGATACTCCATGTTTCGACACCACGTGCCCAAGGAATGCTACTTCCTCAAGCCGTAACTCGCATTTCTTCAATTTGGCATATAGTTTGTTTTCACGAAGCCTTTCGAGTACAAAATTTCAAATGGTGCTCATGATCTTCACGACTTTTTGGAATATATGAGGATGTCATCAATAAAAACAACAACGAACCCGATCCAAATATTCCTTGAATACTAGGTTCATCATATCCATGAAAGTCGTAGGAGCATTAGTCAATCCGAAAGACATGACTAAGAATTCATAATGCCCATCGAAGTTCTAAAGGCGCGCTGAATATCCTCATTCTAATCTTCATTGATGATATCCGTAATCTAAGATCGATTTTTGAAAAGAATTGTGCCCTTGCAATCGGGTCAAACAAGTCATCAATACGAGGTAGAGGATACCTATTCTTGATGGTGACATGGTTCAATTCCCGATAGTCAATATAAAGTCGATACTCCCCGCTTTCTTTCTTCTTTACTTAATAAAACAGAGCACCCCAAGGAGATGTACTAGATGAATGAAACCGATGTCCAACAATTCCTCGTAGTTGGACCTTTAACTCCTCAAGTTCAATAGAGCCATTCGATATGGGGTTTTAGAAATGGGCTTTGTATCAGTTCAAGATCAATAAAGAATTCAACTTCACGCTCGGGGGTAGACCGGAAGTTCTTCAGAAATACGTCAGAAAGTCAATAACAACATGAATATTATTCAAATTTGACGTGTCTTTATTCAAATCCATAACATGGGCTAAGAAAGCTTGACATCCGCTTTTTCAATAAAACTAATAGCTTTTATGATTAGATATGATGTTGATTGATTTTAATGGTTTAGTTGCTTGAATTGCATAACAAAGTTGGTTAGAATATGAAAACTAACAACCTTATTTAAAACAATCAATTTTGGCATGATGAGTAGTTAACCAATCAATCCCTAAAATCACATCAAAAGCAAGTATCTTTAAAGAGATAAGGTCAATGTGTAAGGTAATGGTGCCAACTTGAATCAAACAAGATTTATAAATGTTGGATGTGATGAAAGTTTTCCTAACGGAGTTTCCACAGATAGGTCAAAGTCTAATTTCTCCCGAGTCAAGTTTAAACGCTGAGCACAAGCAGGAGAGATAAATGAATGGGTAGCACCCAGATCAAGTAAGGTATAAACTTCGCAAGAATTTATAAATAGCTTACCCGTGATCACCTCGTTTGGGTTCCTCGATTATGACCAACCACAACAAACGCCTTCCCTAATCGTTGACTTTGACTTTTCTCGGGATGTTTTTGAGTCACCGCCCCTCACGAACTAGGTTTCGCCATCGCATAATCTCGAGCGATATGTCATTCCTTTCCACAATTATAGATACCTTGAACTGTTGTGGGGCTTTTGCTTTGATCGATATGTCCCTCTTTCCCAGATTTATAATATATGACCGGTGGTCGTTTCTCCTCCCTTAGAACCGATTGTCATTTAAGACCGCTGCGTCTTCACATGGTCATTGTTAAATCTCTCTTTAAAATCTCCTCCCGACTCGCTTCTTCTATTTTCACGACTATGATTACCACCAGAGTGGTTACCATTTTTGTCCGTCTCTGCTTTTCTCCGCCGGTTATCATTATTTTTGTTGATCGCTATCTCGCACGATCCTCGGTTATGGTCCTCGCTGACCGTATACTCGTTATCTCGCCTAATAATTGAGCCCTCATTTACAACATCTCGAATAGAGAGAAAGTTTATGAGAAATGAGATATCGACGTACGCCGGGTTTCAAACCTCTAAGAAACATCCGGCCATACGCTCCTCATTCTCCACCAAATGAGGTGCAAACTCGATAACTCGCAAACTTTGCCTCGCATCGAGACACCGCCATGTTGTTTTGCTCTAACTGATGAACTCCACTTCCTTCATACGATTTAACACTTTCGTGAAAGTATTTGTCATTAAATAGTTTCAAACGCTCCCAAGACACGCCGAAAGCGGCCGGATGGGTACGCTTCATGCACTCCCACCGAAGAGTCCGCTTCGCCACTTGGAACATAAAGGTGGCGAATGGAACCTTCGTTTCTCCGCATCCCAAGACATCGAATATCTTGTAATTTGTTTGACCCATGTTTCCGCCATGATCGGATCCGCTTTCCTTAAATTCGTGGTCCCAACTCTTTGAATCGCTTGGGTTGTGATAACCCGTGAATTGCTATCATTTCCTCCTCAGATTTTGAACACGAAGTCTCCTCGTCTCGATTTTGCATGAATCGCAAAAAGCTTCTAAACATCCCCTCGCTCATCATCGCTTCGGTGGTGTTGTTCACAGGAGGAACATTGCCAAACTGTGCACGCTTTCTCCCTCGTTGGTGAGTACAAAGGCGTCTCCACTGGCCTCATTTCTATTGTTAATATTCTCACGACATTCTCAAACATCGCCATAAAACAAGGGTTAATTAAGGAAATCAATATATCACATAATATCCTTATATATCGACCAACTAAAAAATAAGCTTAGTAGTAGGACACACTAGCAAGGATTTACTCGCCTCCCTCCTAGTTCTATTCCCCGATCTCCGCCAGAGATCATATCCTAAGCTCGATACTAACTCGTGACGCCCCCAAAATAGGTATACATCACCCATTCTCGAGTTGTCAATACATGGTATGTAAACAACTATAACTTTATTATTACAACAAGAAATCGTGAGTTTGAATACAAATATTATCTTCTAGACAATATCTATACTCAAATAAATCCTCATCACATTTATTGATACATTATTTTACAAAATGGTGAGGACTACTAAACAATTCTTTCTAAAACCTTCATTCCATACCCCACTCACTGCATCGCGCTATATTCTCGCCTCCGAGAAGAAAAATGGAACAAAAAGGAAAAGGGTGAGCTCAACTAGCCCAAGAAAGAATATTACGACTAAGATAATATACAACAAATTATCGTTAGTCTTCAACAGGAAAAATCTAATAGAATACAATAGACAACAAATTTTAAATCAATATTCGCAATGAAATAATAATTCATTAGAAGAGTTAAGTAGAGAATGCAAACTACTATCTTCTATGTATGAATTTAAAAGTTCATCGCTCATCTTTTATCCCTCGTAACATCAATCAATATATATCCGAATCAAATATTCATCTTTGCACCACAGTGCCAAAGATATTCATCGATTGGTCATGTTCATCTAAACACTGTTCATCTTTGCACTACTACCAAAGATATTCTTCAGAAATCATTCATCTTTGCGCACTAAAGCCAAAGATATTCAATAATATCATCATTTAAGACCGAGGATGATGAAAATATTTTTAAAGAAACGAATCCAAAGTGAAACAAAATGACAAGGATAAGGATTAAGATTAAGGATTCAGTACTTTGTTTTATCCATGTTCAAAAATACCTCAAAAATAATCATAGTGGTGTAAAATTCAAGAATGATCAAAACATGGATACAATCAAAGCTAGTATCCGTAATAGATATTTTGACAAAAGAAGAAATTTTATTTTTTGGTGAATAGTGTCAGATACGTGAATAAAGGCGAGATACGTGAATAAGTAATCTCGACACCAAAAGATAGAAATTTCCAAAAAACATCTTCACGCTTTCATTTAATAAGACTCGTGAATAAGAACTCGTGAATAAGTAACTCATGAATAAAGTAACTCGTGAATAAGAACTCATGAATAGTAACCCCGACATGAAAAAGTTTCAAATTTGATAAAAAGTTCAAACCAATATTTCAAAGATAATGATATCAAGAAATAATATCATTTGAGAAGAAAATAACATCCCTTACCTCGAAAGATTAGTAGATTTCTAATGGAATACCGGATATAAGGTTGAATGGAACTTGCACCGCCTAATAATACTCAAAGTATACTCACAAGAATACGCTCAATATATCGAGAGAGAAATAGAGAGAAACTTCGCTTTCGGTGTGTTTTTCAATTCTAACCCAAGACCCTATTTATAAGAAAATGCTTGTAACACCAAAGTTAGTAAAATTGAATATAATATTAATATATTTTTCACATTTTCTTTAGCCCACCTTAGACAACTGATCTCAGCCCATTTGAATCACATGTGAGGCCAACTTAGTTGCAAAAAACGTTTTTCTCAAAATAATTAACTAAAACTCCCAAAAATTAATTATTTTAACTTGGAACTTCAATAATTCATAATAAATAGCCCTTTTATCAGAAAATTCAAATCTCATGAGTTTTTATAGGAAATTCAATTTCTACAACTTTGCAGAAGAAAGTTTTTCCAAATTCTAAATAAAAATTGACCGAAATCCACAAACGGACGATTTTATGTGCTATAATCAAATTTCTACCAATAATTGTGTCCACCAACACACAAAACATGTGTTAAACATTTAATGCCACAAAATACTCTTTCCTCCTCATATACTCATATATCCCACATTCATTGTAAAAATATCATCATTAATATATTATTAAAATAATATATTTAAATGAATTATTTTATCGTAAAAAGATAAAATATTAATTTTCAACAATTGTCACATTAAAATTTTCTCCATCTATATCCTCATAAAATCAATATTTTTCTCATCATATAAATCAATAATTAATTATTCATAAATAATATTATAGAATCACATTATCGACAACCGTGCAGTTCCTGTGATAGAGGGGCTTTCCAATAAGGATCTCTCCTTCATGGCGCGTAAAAGCAATTAGATGACCAAACTCTCCTTAGTATGTAACTTTCTAGACATTGTCAATAATGTTATCTAATAATATTATTCAGATAATATGAATTATTGCTCGATAATGGAAAATACGGTGTAATGATAATTATCAAACAACAAAGAATATAAAATGTCAACGTAGCAATTATTGAATCAATAAAATAAAATATCGAATAAGTAATTATCGTAACCATTATTGAGTAGTGCCTTCAATAATTGGTGCAATACAATAATATCTTGGCAACAACAAGCGTGTATCGTGTGTTTTAACCACCGGGTATTCCAACAAAGTTAATTCAGAATAACCACGCCAAGTTATTTTTAAACAACTTATATTTGTCGTTTTCTTCATCCAATCGCTTTTTCCGTTATGGGGCCCCACATATGGTGGTCGCCGCCGCATTTAATATTCCCCAACATTATTCCAATAATATATTATTCCAACAACAATGAATATTTTATAACCACTTGCTTATTTTGAAATATTTCATGTATTTTACCCCTAACTATCCACATTAATCAAATCAACCCTTACTATTTCAAAATAATAAATAGAGAAAATTAAATTTCATTAATAATAAGTTGGGGTCTTACAACATGGGAAAGTCATAGCCTATGCCTCATGACAACTCAAAGTATATGAGAGGAATTATAAGACTCTGGGGATCCACGTGATGATGGCGAATATACGAGTAGAACCGACTTTAATCGATAAAGTTAAAAAATGCTCAAGCTACGGACCAGGGGGCGATGCGCATATGAAGAAAGTGCAAAGAAGGAGCTATTCGAAGCAAGAATCGATGAAGAAGGAATACTTGAGTCAACTCTAGACTTTGCGTTCCTAACGATTCTGACTTAAAGCATAGAATCATGATGGAGGCACACAACACCCCGTTTGCAATCCATCCTGGGAGTACCAAAATGTATCATGATATTCAACATACATTTTGGTGGAACAATATGAAGAGAGAGATCGCAGAGTTTATCTCGAGGTGTTTAGCTTGTCAACGTGTAAAGGTGGAGCATCAAGTGCCAAAAGGTCCATTGCAACCACTTGAGATTCCGAAATGGAAGTGGGAACACATTACCATGGATTTCGTTACAGGTCTTCCCAAAGTTTCTCAAGGCATAGATGCGATTTGGGTTATTGTTGATAGATTAACCAAGTCTGCTCATTTCTTGCCTATACATGAGACTTATTCCCTGAACGTCTTGCGTCAGTATGTATACGTGAATGAGATTGTGAGATTGCATGGCATGCCGGTATCCATAGTTTGGATCGTGACCCAAGATTCACTTCAAGATTTTGGGTTAGCTTTATAGAAAGCTATGAAGCGCGGATTTCGATTGATTCATCATACCATCCTCAAACGGACGAGCAATCGGAAAGGACTATTCAAACCCTTGAAGATCTATTAAGACTTTGTGTTCTAGATTTCAAAGAAAGTTGGGATAAGTACTTGCCATTGGTGGAATTCTCCTACAACAACAGTTATCAAGCAAGTATAGGCATGAACAATTAACTACCACGAAGTAAACTCCAGGCAGGACGTGTTGTAAAAGGCCACGAAGTAAACTCCAGACCTAAAAGAAATGTATATATATATATATATATATATATATATGGGAAAATAGGTATGCACAACTGTGCAAAAAATTTTTTATAGTCAGTCAAAAACGACGTCGTTTTGACTAAAACAAAAAAAACGTGACTTCTCTCAAGGCTGATAGCAAAGAACCCATCTGCCTCTTATTTCTTCTCTCTCCTCGACTCAGACAAAACAAGACTAACCCATTTGCCTCTCTCTTGCTCTCCCCGCTGCCTCTTTCCTGCTCGCTTTCCATCTCCCAGCTCGCCCATCTCCTCGCTCGCCGCCCATCTCCTCGCTCAGGCTTCCCATCTCCTCGCGACAAATATTTCACATATTTACGAAGCAACTATCTAAGATTTATTGGTCCATTTGAGATTCTTGACCGAATAGGAAATGTAGCCTATAGACTCGCATTACCTCCAAACATGTCTCGTGTTCATAATGTTTTTCATATATCTATGCTTCGTAAATATGTGAAAGACCCGAACCACATTATTGAGTTAGAACTAGACGAGATAGCCGAAGATTTAACGTACGAGGAGGTACCTGTTAAGATCTTGGATAGAAAAGAGCATGTCCTATGCACCAAGGTTATACCACAAGTTAAGGTTTTGTGGAGGAACCATGCTATTGAAGAAATGACCTGGGAGTTAGAATCAGAAATGAAAGCGAGGTACCCTCATTTGTTCGAAACACCAGGTACGTACGTCAATTTCGAGGACGAAATTTTATAAGGAGGGGAGGTTGTAAGACCCCAACTTATTATAAATAAAATTGAATTTTCTTTATTCATTATTCTAAATTAATAAGGTGTTAATTTGATATAATGCTTTGGTTATGGGTGAAATGTGCAAATTTTACAAGATAAGCAAGTGGTTATAAAATATTCATTTTTGTCGGGGAATATTCTTTTGGTCGTGGAATATTCTTTTTGTTGGGGAATATTAAATGCGACGGTATGAGCCATTCGTGGGGCTCATAACAGAATAACTGTCGGATGAAGAAAACGACAAAGTATGAGTTTTTATAAATAACGACGTAGTTGTTATCGTTAACACTGTTAGAATACCTAGTGGTTAAAATAAAGTAATACGCGTGGTTGCATAGTAGGATACGGTATTGCACAGTATTATTGAATTATTGATTCGTACGTAAGAAGGCACTACTCAATAATTGTTACGATGAGTTCTTTATTCAATATTTAATTTTATTGATTCAATAATTCTTTGCGTTGATATTTAATATTATTGTTGTTTTAATAATTGTCATCGCTTGCGATTTCCCATTACCGATCGATAATAATTATTATTTGAATAATATTATTAGATAACATTATTGGCAATGTCTAGAAAGTTCGTCTAAGGAGAGGTTTGGTCACCTAATCATGCGCGATGTAGGAGAAATCCTTATTGAAAAGTCCCCTTTCACGAGGAGCAGTGCGGTTGTCATAATGGTGATTCTGTAATATTATTTGTGAATAATTAATTATTGATTTATATGATAAGAAAATATTTATTTGATGTGAATATAAATGATGGATTTATTTATGTGGTTATAAATGAAGGAATTAATGCTGAGGTGTTTTATCAGTATTTTGTGGGAATGGATGTATTAAAAATCACCCGTTTATTGATTTCGGAAATTTTCTAGTTGGAATTTGGAAAAACTCAAAGCTACAAAGTTGTAGAGAATTCGATTTCGTATGGAATGGACATAAAATTTGTATTTTTTTGATAAACGGACTATTTTCTATGAATTATTGAAGTTTCATAAAATAAAATAATTTTTATTAATTTATGGGTGGGACCCACTTTTGGGTTGGTGTTGAATACACATGGGCTGCTATTTTTTTCTTCCAATATGGCATGCTTGATTTTTCCAAAGGTGTGCATAGAGAAAAAAGAAAGAAATAATAATATTTTATTATTTTAGTTTCATATGGCGTTCTAGCATTTTCCTATAAATAGACGCTTAGGTTAGAATTGAAAATCACACCAGAAACAAGTTTTCTTTCTCTCTAGATTCTCGGCGTATTTTTGTGAGTATTTTGATACTTTGAGAGTTCTTTCAAATCAAGTTACCTTTTGACTTTCTATCCGATATATTAGATCGTAAGATCTGATTATTTTGAGGTAAGGATGATATTTTCTTCTTAAATGATATTATTTTTTTTCAATATCATTATGCCGAAATGTTGGTGAACTTTTTAATCAAATTTAGAACTTTTTATATCTGGGGTTCTTATTCACGATATCTGTGACTTATTGTCAGATATCTGCACTATTATTCACGAATCGACACTATTCACCAAAAATAAAATTTTCTTCTTTTGTCCAAGATGTCTATTATGGTTACTATCTTTGATTGTATCCATGTTTTGATCTTTATTTTGAATTACATGCTTCACAATTAGTTATTATGAAGCATTATTGATCTTGGATAAACTGTTATACTGAATCCACAATATTTGTTCTTCATCTCTCTTTGAATTCGTTTTCTTTAAAATATTTTTCATCATCCTCGGTCCTAAATGATGATATTCTTTGAATATCTTTGGCTGTAGTGCAAAGATGAATGATTAATCGATGAATATCTTTGGCGTAGTTGAAGATGAACCGGTGTTGAGATGAACATGACCAACCGGTGAAATAAATGAATATCTTTGGCTTCATGTAGTGCAAAGATGATTATTTGATTAAAAGATGTATATTGATTGATGTTCTGAGGATAAAATATTGATGATGGACTCTTAAATCTTAGAAGATAGTAGAATTCATTCTCTACGTGACTCTTCTAATGGATTCTTCATTTTATTTGTATTTGTTGATCTAAAACTTGTTGCTCATTATATTCTATCGATTTTTTTCTGTTGAAGACTAATGATAATTTGTTGTATATTATCTTAGTCATAATATTCTTTACTGGGCTAGTTGAGCTCACCCTTTTCTTTTTTGTTCCATTTTTCTTCTCAGGAGGTGAGAACATAGTAGAATCGAGTCGGGGTATGGAGTGATGGTTCTAGAAAGATGTTTTAGCTGTCCTCACTATTTCTGTAAAATAGTGTATAAATAATTGTAATGAGGACTTATTTGGGTGTGGATATTGTCTAAAAGAGAATATTTGTATTTAAACTCACAGTATGTGTTGTCGTATTTTGCACGACAATTGTATTATTGAAGTTGTAGTTTTGCTTTCTATACCATGTATTTGGTGACTCAGAATAGGTGTTGTATACCTATTTTGGGGGCGTCACATTATCCCTGTAACATCCATCAATATACATCTTGAATCAAATATTCATCTTTGCACTACAGGCCAAAGATATTCATTAGTTGGTCATGTTCATCTCAACACCTGTACATCTTTGCACTACGGACCAAAGATATTCAGAAGAAATTCAACCATCTTTGCCCTATAGGCCAAAGATATTCATTAATATCATCATTTAGGACTGAGGATGATGAAAAATATTTTAAAAAAAACGAATCCAGTGAAACAAAAGAAAAAATATTAAGGATTCGTACTTTAAACAATACGAGTTCAAAAATACTTCATAAATAACCATAGTGAAGTAAAATTCAAGAATGATCAAAACATGGATACAATCAATGCTAGTATCCACAATAGATATTTTGGACAAAAACAAAAATTTAATTTTTCTGTGAATAGTGCCGTATTCGTGAATAGTGCTGATACGTGAATAGTGTCGTATACGTGAATAGTAACCCCGACACTAAAAGACAAGAATTTCACAAGAATTTTTTTACCAATAATCCAGCATAATGATATTAGAAGAAATAATATCATTTTAAAAAAAATAGCATCCTTTACCTCGAAAAAATGGTACTCCGACAATTTGGAATCTTTGGATATAGTCTTCAAGGAAATTTGTCAAAGTATAACAACACTCAAAGTCTCAAAATACTCACAAGAATACGCTTCGATAATATAGAGAGAAAACTTGATTTACGGTGTGTTTTCAATTCTAACCTAAGCACCCTATTTATAGGAAAATGCTTAGAACACCAAAGTAGAAAATTTAATAAAATATTATTATTTTTACAAAACTTTCACGCCCATCTTTGAAATCTTATTTCAGCTTATCTTGCACATGTTAGTGTAGCCCACAAAACAAAAAAAATCGTTTTTCTTAATAAACATAATTAAAACTTCCAAAAATCAATTATTTCAAAACTTCAGAACTTCAATAATTCATAATAAATAGCCCTTTTATCAGAAAAATTTAAACCTTATGTCTTTTCCATAGGAAATTTTATTCTCTACAACTTTACAGAAGAAAGTTTTTCCAAATTCCAAATGTAAACCGCCAAGAAATCCACAAACAAGCGATTTTATAAATTTATAATCAAATTTTAGTCAAGAAATGGGCCCACATACATGTTTAACATGTTTTAAACAACTTTTAAAACAAAAATATTCTTCCTCCTCATATATTCATATATCCCACATTCATTGTAAAAATATCACCATTATTATATTATTAAAATATAATAATATATTTAAATGAATTGTTTTTATCGAAAAGATAAAATATCAATTTTTCAACAATTGTCACTTTATAATTTTTTTCCATCTATATCCACATAAAATGAATATTTTCCTTATCATATAAATCAATAATTAATTATTCACAAATAATATTACGTAATCACAATATAAACAACAAGTAGTTCAGGGAAAGAGGGGCTTTCCAATAAGGATTTCTCCTCATCTGGTGCCGCAATTAGGTGACCAAACCTCTCCTTAGCGTAACTTTCTAGACATTGCCAATAATGTTATCTAATAATATTATTCAAATAATATGAATTATTGATTTGATAATAAAAATATTGTGTAGTGACAATTATTGATACAACAATAATATAAAATATCAACGTAGCAATTATTGAATCAATAAAATAAAATATTAAACAGTAACTACTGTAACAATTATTGAGTAATGCCTTACTACGTAAGAATCAATAATTGGTGTAATACCGCGTGCTACTGTGTTTTAACCACCGGGTATTCCAACAGTATTAATGGTAACAACTACGTCGTTATTTATAAACAACTTATACTTGTCGTTTTCTTCATCCAACCGCTCTTCGTTATGGGGTCCACATAAGGCTGCGCCATCGTACGAATATTCCCAGACAGTAAGAATATTCCACGACCAAACGAATATTCTCCAATAAAAATAAATATTTTATAACCACTTGCATATTTAAAATATTTGTGCATTTTACCCATAGCTAACCACATTAATCAAATCAACCCTTACTATTTCAAAATAATAAATAGAGGAAATTTGATTTTATTTATAATAAGTTGGGGTCTTACACATTGGGCCATGATTGCATGTTTAAAGAGCTTGAAAACATCATTAATGACAACCTTAAGTACAGTAAATGTTAGGGGCTAATATTGTAGTATATTATAGCCCAAACACAGTGTATATGATCTGCATAATTTGGATTTAATTAGATATCTAATTTAAAATTAATTTGAAACCTAGTTTGCTAACAGCCTACTTTGACCAGCCATAATTTTTATATGATTGTCCGTTTTAAATGATTTTGGTATGTATGCGTAGTATATGTTATAAGCTTTCCAACGATATATATACGCTTAACTTGGACTAATATAGGCTGAGTTATGACCTCTCAAAGTTTGGGTCGCAAAATAAGTAAATCTAAAAAATCTAATGGATGAAGCACAATCACACTCTCAGTGGGAGTTGCGTACGTCACAACGCTTCTGTGGTAGTTCTCAAAATAGTGGTTGAGCATACCATTAGAACCAACATCACTGGATGATTAGAATAAAAAAAATTGTGTCGCGAAAAGATGGCCGAAAGGCAGCACGTGGACTGCACGCACGCCGAAGCGCCGCGACAACCATGTGTGGCTCCTGTCGAGGTAGCGTGTGTGGTGCACGCACCAGCCACCCCATCTGCGTTTCTTGCCCCAGCCCGCCCTGATACGCCTCCACCGGGCCGACCCATGACCCGCGTGTCCAAATTATGATTTGCTGAATTTTATTAATTTTATATTTTAATTACAGAAAATGATTTATTAATTATTTTAATCATGAAAATTAATTAATAAATAGTAATAGTGATTATTAAATTTTTAAAAATTAATAGAAATTAATTATTATCATATAATTAATATTTGTACTGAAATTTTAAAATATTAACTATCTGTTTTTGGTTAATTTTCTATCTCCTAATTAATGGTTTATTAATTATGAAAATTAGCAAATTTATCGTAAAAATTCTCTGAAAATTACAATTACTATTTTATGATATTAAGTTATTGTTGTGAATTTTTCGGAAGAAAATAATCGATTTGGATAGTTTTGGTTAATTTATAATTAATTATGCAATAGTTTATTAATTATGATAATTAACATGATTATCAAAAAATTACAGTAACCTTTTAATGATGATAAGCTACTGTTATAATTTTTTTGAAAGAAATTAGCAGATTTAGATATCTTTGATTAATTTCCAACTATTTAGTATGTATTAATCCCAACATATATTAACTAATCACTCTATACAGAAGTTAGATATAAGCATATTTATAATTACTATTGATGATGACCTAACTCTCGAGAGGATTCTCCAGTTACATGTCCTTTGTTCGCCCAGATCCATACAAACGTTTTCACAATATATAACAGCTCGGGCAGCAGTAGAAGGGCGTCGGGTGAGAATATTAGTGAACATGATCGAAATTTAAGTAATCAATTTAATTTAGTTTACAAGTGTAAAAAGTATTCAACTATTTTATATCTCTTGAGATCCCTATATATATTCTGTGACGCCCCCAAAATTAGGTATACGTCACCCATCTTGGGTCGCCACTTACATGGTACATAAATTCAAATACAACTTACTAATATAAGCGTGCATGTATAATACGACATAAAGCATGAGTTTGAATACAAATATTGTCTACTAGATATTATACAAACTCAAAAGGAGTCCTCATTACAACTATTATCACACTATTTCACGAATAGTGAGGGACTACTAATGCTATCCTCTCGGACCATTACTTCGTTCCCCGACTATCCCGCCTATGTTCTCATTTCACAGAAGAGAACGGTGAAAGAAAAGGGTGAGCTCAACTAGCCCAATAAGAAATATTATGACTAAGATAATGCGAATAAATTATCATTAGCCTTCAAATGATGTTAAACCGATAAAATACAATAGATAAACCGGTTTAATCTGCAGTGGAATAAGCAATCCATTAAAAGAGTCAGTAGAGAATAAAAGTCTACTATCTTTTAGGTTTTAAAAGGTTTTCATCAATTTTTATCACGAGACTCATTTTTAATAATAAACCACCACATCTAATCATCCCTCGTACCACGGTCAAGGATTTTCATCAAATTATCAATGGTCATGACTATCCGAATCACCCCGGTCATAATCATACCAAAACTATCCATCATTTGCATTACATGTGCCACCGAGGACTTTTGTCACATCATTTATATCAAGTCGTGATTATACCGAATGATCCTCGGGTCATAATCATACTAAGTTCATCTATGCACGTAAGCCAAAGATAACATAATATAACATGAGGATGATGACAATGACATAGTAATTCAATAAAACAAGTTCAAGAATTATTTAATCCATGAATTATTAACGTCCAAATTGTCAACATGATATTTGTTTACGTAGAGAGTAAAATTCAATAATGATCGGAAGAATATTTCCATGAAAGATATCTTTGGATGAAACGCAAATATCAAGGATATTCTACTAATTTCATGGAGTATAGAAGTCAAAGTTTTAACCATTTGGGTATAATAAAGAATGGAATAACAAAAGAAATCACCGTGCATGCGGTGCCGATAGAGCAAAGTTATTCCAGCAGAATAATAATAACGGAAACGAAGTCGGT
Source organism: Panax quinquefolius (assembly GCA_020205615.1). NCBI lineage: Eukaryota > Viridiplantae > Streptophyta > Magnoliopsida > Apiales > Araliaceae > Panax > Panax quinquefolius. The sequence goes on from CM035161.1 coordinate 26,413,521, forward strand.
GAAATTCACGCGACGGGATGTTCCAAATGAATAATAAAGATGGAACCGGATCCGGTGTAAAACACATGATAGGATATTCCAATGAGAATGATAAAGGCGGAACCGGTCGGTGTAAAACACATGCATGGGATGTTCCAACGAGAATAATAAAAGCGGAACCGTGTGGGTGTAAAACACATGTTGACAGGATGTTCCAGCAGAATAATAGAAGAATGTCACCAAGTATAGGGTAAGCTGGCAGATACAAAAGTTATTCCAACCAGAATAATAAGCAATGGAATAACATAAGGATTTCACCAAGTATAGGGTATCTGCACAGATACAAAAGTTATGTATAGGGTATGCCACTTTTACAAAAGTTATTCAAATGAATGATAATGAATGGAATAATGTAAGTTCTCTTCAAGAAGAAAGAATAACACCCTCACAGTAAAAGAACCTGAATATAGAAGTAGTGAAGTAAAGAATACTCTTCTTCTTTCTATAACTTTCTCTATAGCTTCTCTCTATAATTTCTCTCTCTGAGTTTCAATGAATTCGTAAGAAAATAATGAAGGAATGAGCTTTATTTATAGGAAAATGGAATGCATAAGAAACTAATCCATGAACGGTCCAGATTGATTTACTTTAAATGACGGTCCATATTTAAAGAAAAATCTTTTAAATAAAATATAATATATTCTATTTATATAAAACATTTTACTATGCAAACACTATGCAATACTATGCAAAACACTATGCAAAAACACTATGCAACACTACGCATAATAAAATATAATATATTCTATTTATAGAATAACTTTAATAAAGTATTCTATTTTATATAAAAGATGTTTCGCTTTTATTACGTTAATAATCTGAATAAAACAAAACGTCATTATCATTATAATAATTCATATTATTAATTGACAATAATGGAATCAAACCGGTGACTTCTCACATAGGCATCGATAATCAATACTGGTGTGCTACTTATGCAACCACACGTATTCATCGTACTTTTTACTACCGAGTAGTTCAACGAAGATCAACCAGTAAAACTTCCGCCGTTATTTTAATAAAATATTTTTGTCGTTTTTTCAATCCGACAATAATTACATTATAGGGTCCACCAATGATTGAGTAGTTGTTGTCGAATATTCCTCGCTAAACCTAATATTCCCCGAACCAATCGAATATAATATAACCACTTGCATACTTTGCAAAATTTATAAATACTACCCACAACTATAATATTATCTCAAATTCACACCATAATATTAAAAATTATTTCGACCAAATTTAAATCTTTATTAATAAAATCTGGGGTCTCACAATCTCCCTCCTTATGGAATTTCCCCGAAATTAGGGTGCGACGACTGGTATGATAAAGAGATGAGGATACCTTGAATACCTTTATCGTTTAAAAATATTAAATTCATCTTTGAAATCTCGCCAAAGCTATTCATTAACAATTCATCTTTTGCACTACTGGCTAAAGATATACAAATCATAAAACCAATAATGCTAAAGACGCGACTTAATAGTATCACGACCACGAATTATCCATGCACCATTTGGCCAAGGATATTCGTGTTTTCAATCTGATCATGATTATCTTAGAATAATCCTTGGTCATAAATCATACCAAGTCTATCAATGCACTACTGACTAAAGATGACTTTTACCACATCCATGAATTAATATTTCATTCTTTGAGACTCATTTCAATAATTAATCCATATCATCGAATCATCCCCGCACTACGTGCCAAGGATATTCATTAAGTATCACGACCAAAAATTATCCATGCACTACTACCAAAGATAATTGTGTATTCATTAAGTATCACGACCACAAATTATCCATGCACTACTACCAAAGATAATTGTGTATTCATTAGATATCACGACCATAAATTATCCATGCACTACTACCAAAGATAATTGTGTATTCATTAGTATCACGATCGTGGCGCCCCCAAAATAGGTATACATCACCAATTACGAGTTGTCAATCGTGATGTATGTAAACAACTACAACTTTATTATTACACAACAAGAAAGCGTGAGTTTGAATACAAATATTATCTTCAGGCAATATCTATACTCAATTAAATCCTCATCACATTTATTGATACATTATTTTACAAAAATGGTGAGGACTACTAAACAATCCTTTCTAAAACCTTCATTCCATACCCCGACTTCGTACTCGCATTTATATTCTCGCCTCCGAGAAAAATGGATGGAAAAAAAAGAAAAGGGTGAGCTCAACTAGCTCAATAAAGAATATTATGACTAAGATAATATACAACAAATTATCGTTAGTCTTCAACAGGAAAAATCTAATAGAATACAATAGACAATAAATTTTAAATCAATATTCGCAATGAAATAATAATTCATTAGAAGAGTTAAGTAGAGAATGCAAACTACTATCTTCTATGTATGAATTTAAAAGTTCATCGTCTCATCTTTTATCCCCGTAACATCAATCGATATACATCGGAATCAAATATTCATCTTTGCGCACTCGGGCCAAAGATATTCATCGATTAGTCATGTTCATTTAAACACTGTTCATCTTTCAGACTACGGCCAAAGATATTCTTGAAATCATTCATCTTTGCACTACAAAGCCAAAGATATTCTTAAGAAATCATTCATCTTTGCACTACTGGCCAAAGATATTCCATAATATCATCATTTAAGACCGAGGATGATGAAAATATTTTTTTTTAAAGAAAGCGAATCCGGTGAAACAAAATGACAAGGATTAAGGATTAAGGATTCGTACTTGGTTTTATCCACGTCCAAAAATACCTCAAAAATAATCATAGTGGTGTAAAATTCAAGAATGATCAAAACATGGATACAATCGGAGTTAGTATCCGAATAGATGTTTTAGACGAAAAGAAGAAATTTTATTTTTTGGTGAATAATACCAGTATCGTGAATAGTCAGATATCGTGAATAGTCTGATACGTGAATAGTAACTCTCAGACACCAAAAGATAGAAATTCCACAAAAAACATCTTCACGCTTCATGAATAGTACTACTCGTGAATAAGAACTCGTGAATAAGAACTCGTGAATAAGTAACTCATGAATAAGTAACCCATGAATAAGTAAACCCCGATATGAAAAAGTTCCAAATTTGATAAAAACTTCAGATCAACATTTCAAAGATAATGATATTGAAGAAATAATATCATTACGAAAAAAATAATATCCCTTACTATCCCTTACCTCAAAAGAAGCGAAGACTTACATTTGGAATAATTTGAACGAACTTTGCAGATATAGCAATACTCAAAGTATGCTCACAAGAATACGCTCAATATATCGAGAGAGAAATAGAGAAAACTTGAGTTTACGGTGTGATTTTCAATTCTAACCTAAGCACCCTATTTTATATGAAATTGTTTAGAACACCAAAGCGAAAAATTGAATATAATAATAATATTATTATCAAATTTCAAGCCCACCTCTAGACATTTGAAATCAGCTGATTTTGCACATGTTTAATGAGGCCACAAAATATAAAAAATGTTTTATTAATAAAATAAATAAAACTTCCAAAAATCAATTATTTCAAACTTGTAACTTCAATAATTCATAATAAATAGCCCTTTTATCGGAAAATTGAATCTCACGAGTTTTTATAGGAAATTCAATTTTCTACAACTTTTAGAAGAAAGTTTTCCAAATTCCAAAGTAAATTGACCGAAATCCACAAGCAGGCGATTTTACAAAGTTATAATCAAATTTCAAATTCAATAAATGGGGTCCACCAACATGTTTAACATGTTTTAAACATTTATTGCAACAAAAATACTCTTCCTCCTCGTATACTCATATATCCCACATTCGTTGTAAAATATACCGTTAATATATTATTAAAATAATATATTTAAATGAATTATTTTATCGGAAAAAGATAAAATATTAATTTTCAATAATAGTCATTTAAAAATTTTCTCCATCTATATCCACATAAAATTAATATTTTTCTCATCATATAAATCAATAATTAATTATTCACAAAAATAATATTACAGAATCACAATATTGACAACGAGGCAGGTTCCAGGAAAAGGGGCTTTTCAATAAGAATTTCTTCATCGGCAGCGCAATTAAAGGTGACCAAACCTCTCCTTAGAGCGTAACTTTCTAGACATTGCCAATAATGTTATCTAATAATATTATTCAGATAATATGAATTATTGCTTCGATAATGAAAAATATTGTGTAATGACAATTATCAAACAACAATGAATATAAAATATCAATATGCAATTATTAACTCAATAAAATACTGAACAGTAATTACTGTAACCATTATTGAGTAGTGCCTTCTTACGTAAGAATCAATAATTGGTGCAATACCGTGTGCTACTGTTCAACAACGCGTATTAGTGTGTTTTAACCACCGGGTATTCCAACAAGATTAATTGGTAATAACTACGCAAGTTATTTAAAAATAACTTATATTTGTCGCTTTCTTCATCCAATCGCTTTTAGTTATGGGCCCACACATGGTCATTTTACGCGTTTAACGAATATTCTCGACGAGACGAATATTCCACGACCAAACGAATATTCCCCGACGATAATGAATATTTTATAACCACTTGCTTATTTTGAAATATTTGCGTATTTAACCCTTAACTATCCACATTAATCAAATCAACCCTTACTATTTCAAAATAATAAATAAAGGAAATTCCTTTTTATTTAAAAATTTGAGGTCTTATAACGACCATAAATTATCCATGACTACTACCAAAGATAATTGTGTATTCATTAGTATCACGACCACGAATTATCCATGCACTACTACCAAAGATAATCGTGTATTCATTAGTATCACGACCACAAATTATCCATGCACTACTACCAAAGATAATTGTGTATTCATTAGTATCACGACCACAAATTATCCATGCCTACGACCAAAGATAATTGTGTATTCATTAAGTATCACGACCACAAATTATCCATGCACTACTACCAAAGATAATTGTGTTTTCAATTACGGTTATGATTATACCAAAACAATCCTCAGTCATAATCACACCAAGTCCATCTACGCACCACTGAGGCCACAGATGACTTTCAATATAATATAAACATGAGGATATAATGATATAAAGAATCAATCAAATGAGATAAAGGATAAATATTAAACATTTATAATATAATTTATCCAGATTCAAGAATATCCCCATGTTATCAATCACTTAATAATCTCATAATCTAATAACATTAATATTATAACAATATTTTAATCACTTCTTAAATTTATAAACAATTTATCTCAATTGTTTACGCTTACCATATAATGCATTTAATCATTCAAAATGCCATACTCATACAATATCATCACCAATTATCAAATCCTCATCAAAAAATATGCATATACTCTATATAGGATTCTCTAGCCATAAAATCCTATTTTCAACTTTGTTACTTCACATAACATATTTAACTCATATGTTCAGTAATTAAACTATTTTCATGAAAAATACCAAATTAGTCCCAAAAATATTTCTTTTCTGGGATTTAGCATAATATAGTCCCATAATGAAAATATATTTTTCTCGGAATTTTAAAATTCATTTACTATTTTTCAAAAATCAATTTCTAATTAATTCCTTAAGAAATTAGCTACCTCAAGTTTAACTCCAAAATTCCCAAATCTTGGCAGGACCTTACACATGTTAACGTGAGCTTCCAGTTTAAATTTCATGGTCATCTGAGTTATAGAACTCCCGGTTATAGCGTTTTTCATTTTAAAACCTAAATATTGAAAAGAGTCATAACTTGCTCATTTTATGTCGAGAATGAGCTCATTTTTGGACAGGAGATACTTTATACCATATACCTTCATGTCCCAAAAGGCCAGAATTTTTCTCATAATTTAAGTGGCCGAAACAGCCCCTTAAAGTTTCTGGGCAGTAGCATTTTCGAAATTTACAGCTTTGGCCTCCTTTGCTAAAATCAGTCCACACAAAAATCTACAACACCTTTTCCGGTAATTCCACTTGGATTAGTTAGGTAACTCGTAGATCTAACTCTAGGACTTGACCACATTCAAAAATTCAAAATATAATAGGAGATATGGTCAATTGAATTTCATGTTACGTTTTTCACCAAAATCTTATTTTCAACTCTTTGTGATTTCTAAGAAACTTTCATGTTTTCACATAATAACCAACATAACTCATCATAACACTTACTAATACTTCATATACCCATGATTTTCATTAGTCCAATGCTTTTATTATGACTTTCATCATAAACCACGTAAACTGTTCATTTTAGTTGAAGAAATATTTGAGGGTTTAAGAAATGGGTTTTTGTACTGGGGTCAATACAAAATTTGATTTTACGTTCTAAGTAGGCTAAGAAGTCTTCAAGAATACGCCAGGAAATTTATTAATAATAGAAATATCATTCAAAACTGTGACTCTCATCCAAGACTTGGATAGTACGTCACATTGATACCAACTGTGACTTCTATCCCTTAACCTAGATAGCACCTCACAATGATACCTATAAACTTGCCATCTTCAGTCACGACGTCGCCTCTGTGAAAGTCCTGGCGGTGCATTCCACACAAGGAAGTCAACAACGAAAGGATCGGGCTCTTTACTTATGACTTGATATAACAGTGATTAACTTTAGGATTTGGTTACTTTGAATTCGTATAACAGGTTGGTTAGGAATATGAAAGCTAACAACCTTACAAAAAGAATAATGAGTAGTTAATCAATCGTTTTCAAAAATTATCTCAAAGGCAAGTATTTTTAAAGAGATAAGATCGTGAAAGTGTTTATTTGAATTAAACAAGATTTAAAAATAGTAGCGGTAACGAAGGCTCCTACTAACAAAGTTTCAACCAATAAGTCAAAGTTTAACTTCTTCGGAGTTAAATTTAAACGTTGAACACAACTAGGTGAAATAAAAGAGTGGGTAGAACTGGTATCTAACACGGTATAGACTTCGCAAGAGCTTATGATTACTTACCCGTGATAATCTTATTCAGGTTCCTCGTCACGAGAAAAAAAAACGCTCTCTCTTAAACTACCGGCTTTGGCTTGTCTGGGACATCCTTTGGCATCACTATCTCAACTGGACTTGACTTCACCATACGACAAAATCGAGCTAAGTGACCTTCTCTTCCGCAATTAAAACACGCTTTGGATTGTTGCAGATGTTTTGGACGGATGTGTCCCTCCTGTCCGCATTTGAAACATACGACCGGTGGTCGTTCTTCTTCCTTTGAAACGGGTCTTTGACGCCGACGTCTTCACGTCATTGTTGAACCCTCTCTTGAAATGTCCATTCTTATTATCTTGGCCATGATTACCACCGCAAAATGGTTACTATTCTCGACATGATAATTTCCCACGATGGTTATCATTGTTTCGATGACCGCTGTTGCCGGTGATGATTATTATCGTGTTGTTGTTCATTACCTTTTGGTTGAAAGTTGACTCAACGGTCTCATATGCTTCATTGCTTATCTCAATATTTTCGGATGTCATTTTCAAATCCGCCACCAAACATGGGTTAAATAACATATCACATATTATCCCTATACTCGACCGACCAAATAAATACCACATAAACTTAGGTAGGTCATACTAGCGAAGGAATTCAATCTCTCCCCCTAGTTCTTGTCTCACATCTTAGCCAGGATCATATCCCTAAGCTCGATACCAATTGTGACGCCCCCAAAATTAGGTATACGTCACCCATCTTGGTCGCCACTTACATATGGTACATAAATTCAAATACAACTTACTAATATAAGCGTAGGTATGCAATCGACATAAACCGTGAGTTTGAATACAAATATTGTCTACTAGATATTATACAAACTCAAAAGGAGTCCTCATTACAACTATTATCACACTATTTCACGTAATAGTGAGGACTACTAATGCTATCCTCCGGACCATTACTTCGTTCCCGACTCGTCTCCAAATTATGTTCTCATTTCTCAAGAAACGGTGAAAGAAAAGGTGAGCTCAAACTACCCAAAGAAGAAATATTATGACTAAGATAATGCGAGAATAAATTATCATTAGCCTTCAATGATGTTAAACCGATAAAATACAATAGACAAACCGGTTTAAGCTGCAATGAATAATAATCCATTAAAAAAGTCAAGTAGAGAATAAAGTCTACTATCTTTTAGGTTTTAAAAGGTTTTCATCAATTTTTATCATTTGAGACTCGAATTTTAATAATAAACCACCACATCTAATCATCCCTGTACTACTGGTCAAGGATTTTCATCAAATTATCAATGGTCACGATTATACCGAATCACCCCTGGTCATAATCATACCAAAACTATCCATCATCGCATTCTGAGCCATCGAGGACTTTTGTCACATCATTTATATCAAGTCGTGATTATACCGAATGATCCCTGGTCATAATCATACTAAGTTCATCTACGCACGTAAAGTTCAAAAGATAACATAATATAACGTGAGGATGATGACAATGACATAGTAATTCAATAAAACAAGTTCAAGAATTATTTAATCCATGAATTATTAACGTCCAATTGTCAACACGACATCTCTTTTGCAGGAAGTAAAATTCAATAATGATCGAAGAATATTTCCATGAAAAGATCTTTGGATGAAACGCAAATATCGAGGATATTCTACTAATTTCATGGAGTATAGAAGTCAAAGTTTTAACCAATTTGGGTATAATAAAGAATGGAATAACAAAAGAAATCACCACGACATGCGGTACTTGCAGATGTACAAAAGTTATTCCAACAGAATAATAATAACGAACCGGTCAAAAGTGAAATTCACAACCGGCGGGATGTTCCAATGTAATAATAAAGATGGAACCGGATCAAATTGTAAAACACACGATAGGATATTCCAACAGAATGATAAAAGATTTTAAAGAGTTAGGTGTAAAAAACACACGCATGGATGTTCCAATGTAATAATAGAAGAATGTCACCAAGTATAGAAGAAATCAGCGTATCTGAGTTATTCCAATGTAATAATAAAGATGGAATAACATAAGGATTTCACCAAGTATAGGGTATCTGATACAGCAAGTTATGTATAGTAGATGCCACACTTTTACGAGTTATTCCAGCAGAATGATAATGAATGGAATAATGAAGTTTCTTCAAGAAGAAAGAATAACACCTTCTTCTAGTAAAAGAATGAAATAGAAGTAGTGAAGTAAGTAAGGTAATCTTCTTCTTCTTTCTATAACTTTCATCTATATACTTTCTCTATATAATTTCTCTCTAGAAGTTTCAATGAATTCGTAAGAAAATAATGAAGGAATGAGAACTATTTATAGGAAAATGGAATGCATAAGAATTAATCCATTTAGGCATTCGGATTGATTTATTTTAATCTGATCATCCATATTTAAAGAAAAATCTTTTAAATAAAATATAATATATTCTATTTATATAAAAAACATTTTACTACGCAAACACTACGCAATACTTACAAAAACACTACGCAAAACACTACGCAACACTACGATAATAAAATATAATATATTCTATTTATGTAATAACTTTAATAAAAGATTCTATTTTATATAAAAGATGCTTCGCATTTTATTACGTTAATAATACGAATAAAACAAAACGTCATTATCGCATTATAATAATTCATATTATTAATTGTGATAATGGAATCAAACCGGAGTGAAACACCATGGCGATCAATAATCAATACCGGTGTCTTCTACGCAACCACACGTGACATATTGACTTTTACTATCGAAAGTAGTTCAACAAAGATGTCAACCAGAAAACTTCCGTAGTTATTTTAATAAAATATTTTTGTCGTTTTTCAATCAAATAATAATTACATTATAGGGTCCACCAATGATTGGTAGTTGTACGAATATTCCCTCGCTAAGCCAATATATTCTAACCAATCGAATATAATATAACCACTGCATACTTTTTACAAAATTTATAAATACTACCCACAACTATAATATTATCTCAAATTCACACCATAATATTAAAAATTATTTCAATAAATTTAAATCTTTATTAATAAAATTTTGGCCTCACATATTCTCATTCATCTTGTTCTATTTGAGACGTCCAATCAGATATCATAAACTTAACGGAAAAACGTCTCATCATCTAACTTTTACACTCCTCGAGATGCGACTATACAACTAGAAAGATACTTATAATTAACAGTGGCATACAGTATTACAGTTTTATATTCTCCCAATAATTATATTATATTTAAAAAATATATATATTAACGCATAAATTTTAGTTTTAAAACTTAACATTTAAAAGATCATCTAACATACACCTTAATAGTTTTTTAAAAAATCCCGCAACATAGTCTTATTTTGAGCTCAAAGGGTACTACTTTCCACATGGCAGTCTGCAATAGGCTATTCAGTGGTAACTCGTGGCCAACTGAATACACATGGAGGTCAATAATAGGATAATGCTACGTGGAATGACAAGCAAATCCTTATTACACTCGGGCTCGGGAACAAAAACTTATACAGAAGAAAACCATCTTCTTGTAGAACAGGGAACAAAAACTAAGCACACACATCGAGTCCTTAATAAACTTCCCAATTTATTATCTCAAAATCAAACTCATATATACAAAATCATACATACATACATACATACATACATGATATATAACAATCAAAGAAGAGCGAGATGATGAATCTTTGGGGTTTCTCATCAGCCATGGATTTGGTAGCTTGGAGGGGATTTGTATACACGATATTTATACTGCATTTTGTATTTGCTTGCCAATTCCTATTTCTTCAACCATTGGTCTCTGGCCTAGGTAAGTAATTAACCTCACCTCCTCGATCTATTGTTTTAACGCTCTCCAATTTCGATGATCTGTTTATTTTGGGTAAAGTTTGATTAGTGATTAAATTGGGCCGTTCAAGCTTTGAACTTATTTAAGAAACAAGACTTGTCTTAAAGTGCAACATGGATTTCTTTTCTTTGTTCTAGCATCTTATGTCAAAATATGAAAACTTGTTCATCTGATTTCTGCCTTTAAATATTTTTGTGATATTTTACATTTGGAGATGTGGGATTCAATCAAACCAAAGTGATAAGTTGTACGGATTTCATGGGATAGGTATAGTGTTGTCATTAAATCCACAAATATTTATTTGCAAAGATAGATTCTACTACTACAATGTATGGAAATAGGATTTTCTTATTGCCCCTTTTGCTTGCCAGAGGAAAATAATATGTGAAACTGCTTTACTAAATTTGAGAGGAGGAGTCATCTTACACAAATCTTGATTACTTTTCATACCTCAACATAAGAGCTCTTTGCAGTTGCCACTATCTGATATATCATGATAGTTAAAGGTTTGTTATTTTAGAAAAATGATAGTTACGAAGAAGGTTGGTATTTTCTAATCAATTGTCCTTTGTCATTCTGGAGGATATTGCATTGTTTCACTATTTGAGATATTTGAATTAATCTTGATTGATTTAATTAACTTTCAAATCAGTTTATAGCCATTTTAGCTCTAAATTTATATTGAAGCGCAATTAGGGGTTTGATTATGACCATTATCTTATTAAACAGTAAAATGTTGTATTGAATAGTATGGAACTCCATCTGGAATTACAGGAAGGTTCGATAGGTTTAAGCTTCTTCTTCCTGTAATTTCACTACACCACTATGTTGTAATGCCATGACTGTAACACCATGAAGAATGGGAAACTATGTTTGTTATAATAAGTTTACCCAGTGTTCTAAAAATCCCCGCCTCGGCGCTAGGCCCCCCCTTGGCGCAAGGCCCCCCTGGCGCCTCACCTAGGTCCAAGGCAGCAAAAAAATTCCTCCAGGGGGGCCTAGGCGGAGAGTTTTTTTTATATTTTAATAACTACCCAAATCAGATCTTGATATATTTATTTTTCTAATGATTTGCCATATTCATAATACAGGTTGTAATATATCAAATCACAACAAGAAGTGAACAATATCAAGTCAAAATGGATAATTTTATTATAGTTGTAATTTGTTGAACTTGTACCAACTTCAAATTATATAAATTATGATACATTTGTAATATTTAGTTTAATTCAATATAATTCTTCAATTTATGTTTAGTTTCTTAAGTTTTAATATTGAATTAAATTCTTGAAATTTTAAATTTTATTATTTAATAGCAATCTTATTTATGAATAAAACTAATACGTTAAAAATATGTTTGAACTTTGAACAATTGCATGTTTGTGTTTGACCTTTGACATTAGCAATATGGATATGTGTTTGAACTTTAAGCAAATGTCTTTATTATCTTTATTATAGATTTTTTTGCTTTATATTATTATTTTGTTTGGATAAATATAAGATAAAATATTAAAATTAGCTTAAAATAAAAAATCCCGCCTAGGCCCCGCCCAAGCCCCCTAGGCGCTAGGCCCCCCTCGGCCGTCCGCCTTCTGCCTAGCGCCTTTTAGAACATTGAGTTACCAAATCAGAATTGGAGTTCTTTGAAATTTGAATGTGCTTCTGATTGGAATTGATGAGTATGTTCCTTGTGCTTTTAGAGAATCCATAGCCACTTCGTGATTTTTGATGTACTTTAGAATTATGAATGTGCAGATGGCAAACGTGGTGATGCTGCTGAGTTGTTGGAGAGAGTTTCACATAGTATTAAGGTGAAACGTTACAGTGAGGCAATTAATGATCTCAATGCTGCTATAGAGGCGGACCCAACACTTTCAGAAGCGTACCGACATAGAGCATCCGTTTTCCGCCAGTTGTGCAGGTTCTATTTTTTCTTTTATTCAATAGTTCTAAGGATGATATTTCCATATCCATGAAAACATTAAGAACATATCTGGTGTTTTTAGAAAATTTCAAGGTAGTTCTCCTGATATTTGTTAACATTTTTAGTTTAATTATTATTGTTATTTATTACTGTGTTGGTGGCTTTTATGTGTATTGAGATTAAAGCCACTGACATGTCCTTCATCTAAGCTATTCTTGAACTGAATCCTGTTAAGATTTTTAGGCTCTCTAACCACAAGTCTGTCACTAGGCTGTGAAATTTCTTGCTCATATTAAGGAAAGGTGATTTTTTTTCAACATTAGCTTAGGTGATTTGCACATTACTACCTATGTTCTGTTGCTAATATGGAAGCATTTGTTTTCATTGTACACCTGCTTATTCAATGATTGGGTTCATGTTGAACTAATTGGATGGTGACCCTAGCTATGGGTTTAACATTAGTGATTTCCAAATTGTCTATGTTTAGTTATAATGCGGGATAGTAGGCCAATTGGCCAGAGTTGCGCCAAGGCTGTAATTGACCGCCATGACGCCTAGGCGATAAGACGTCCGTCATGGCGACAAGTCGTAAACGATGTGCACTTTATATATTATTTATTTTACTTTAAAAGTATATTGCACAATAAAATTTTATATACATTAAAACCCAAAACATAATAACTAACACTATGAAAAAGTCTCCACTCTCTACTATCTCTAGTCATAGCTCAAGCAAAGTCATCAACTATGAAGTCATTTCCGACGAGCGTTAATTTCATTCAAAGGTGCAGGGTCATGGGTTAGGTTACGTTAGGTTAGGGTCATGAGTTGAGTTATTTGGGTAATTGGAAAAATCCATGGTTATGATAAGTTATGGTAAAAAATGACTTAATCAATAATCACTTAATTTGGGCCCGCTACCAATGTGTGAGTCTTGGCGGCTCGGCGTCCAAAGCGTTGTCTTGCCCTTCTCCAATGTCAGGACGCCTAGGCGATGCCATGACAACTATGATTGACCTCTTCTTTAACTTATACCCGGTATCCACATCTCCCCCCCAAAAAAACACATTTGTAATGTTGTTGCAGTTGATTTTGGCACGTCTTTCCATTTAATAGGATCTAATTGAGTGTCAGTTGGTATACTTTTCCACTCCATATCATTTATATCGAATTCCAATTAGCGTTCACATACAATCTGTAGTTTGCAGAATGGTACAGAATTGTTAGACTCTCTCCCTCTCTAGTTTCTGATTAACATTCGTATGATGTAAGAAACTTTTTGGCTAATGTAGATATGAGGAATCAGAGAAAAGCTACAAAAAGTTTCTGGAGATGAAACCTGGAAATTCTGCTGTGGAGAAGGAGCTTTCTCAATTGCATCAATCTCAGGATGCTCTAAATACAGCTACTGATCTCTTTGATTCAGGCGATTTTTCGAAGTCATTAGATTATGTGGATAAAGTTGTACTTGTTTTTTCTCCAGCATGCTCAAAGGTAATCATCAAAATAATACTATTATTAATTTATTGCTGTCCATTCATCTTAGTACTTGTTTTTTTAAGCTAAGCACTCAACTGATGCATTTTGTCCCTTTGTTGCAGGCCAAACTCCTTAAAGTCAAGTTATTGTTAGCAGCTAAAGATTATTCAGGTGCCATCTCTGAGACGGGATATATACTCAAAGAAGATGAGTATAACCTGGAGGCATTGCTCCTTCGAGGTCGTGCTTACTATTATTTAGCTGATCATGAAGTTGCTATAAGGTTTGTTCAAGAGCATCATTTGACCTAGGAAAAAAATAACAACAGAGTACACGTGTTCGCCTGGAGAACAGATTTTTTAGAAAAGCAGATAATTAAGTGTTCATATTTATGTCTTTTACTTCATAATTATCAAATTATTTAGAAAGATGCCTTTGCATGTTTCCTCAGGCATTTCCAGAAAGGTCTTCGTCTAGACCCAGAGCATAGTGAACTGAAGAAAGCATATTTTGGACTGAAAAACTTATTGAAGAAGACTAAAAGTGTATGCTACTAATCTTCTCTGAGCTGTTATACAGAAATTCCTCTGTACTATACATGTTTTGTTACTTGATCCTGTATTAAAAATTAAGCTATTAATGCAGGCAGAAGATAATGAAAATAAGGGTAAGCTGCGCCTTGCAGTGGAGGATTACAGAGCAGCGATTGCTTTGGACCCTAATCATATCGCATACAATGTGAATTTGCATCTTGGTTTATGTAAGGTCTTGGTTAAGCTTGGTAGGGGAAAGGATGCTGTGAGCAGTTGTACGGAAGCACTCAACATTGATGGCGAGCTTCTTGAAGCTTTAGTGGAGGTCAGCTATGGTTAATTTTTTTGCACCATGTTTGTCCAAAGCATTAAAAGTGTCACTAGAAATGCCTGAGGAACGATGTAATTTATTATGAGTCACATAATATCTAATTATTTGGTAGTAATTAATTCGTGACTATCTTTTTCAGAGGGGTGAAGCCAAACTTTTGACAGAAGATTGGGAGGGAGCTGTTGCAGATCTAAGAACAGCAGCTGAGAAATCACCCCAGGTTAGTCTTGAAGGTTATATTTTAAGAAAGTTTCACAATTATGTAATAAACACTCATGACATTGCTGCATGACGTAGTGATGATGCTTTAATTTGTAAATTTGTTTTTAAAAAGTTTTAACACTTGGCGATAATCTTTAAGATTTAAATTTAAATTTAAATATTTCATTTGATATTTTTATATTTCAGAAAGACAACTTTTATGAGTTTATCTGTTGGAGCTTTTGTAAAATTACAACCTTTTATTTTCATCCTAGATTTCATCTTTCCTATTTCTTTTGGGCAGGAGGAGGGATTGGGAGGAAAGGAGGAGAGATATGCATTCTTTCGTAATCTTGTTAGCATAGAACCATAGTTAGGAATAATATTCAACTTTAGGCTTAGGATGTAACAGGCCTGGGAAACCCTACTGCACCTGATTCTTGGGCTTTAGTTTTCCTGGTAAATCCAAGCGCATGGGTTTGACTTGGACTAAGGGGTCAGCCAATGCACAGGCTAGAGACATTTGTGTGTGTGGACTGTGGAATTAGTAATTAGTTCCTAAAAAAATATTTTTTTTATGATGCAGAGCTGGAACACTGCAGCTTGGATTAACTCATTTAAGGGTCTAACAGCAAATTTTTGTTTTTACTCTTTAGGTGTTTAACTATGAATTTTGTTAAGTTATACGAAAAGAACTTCAGATTCTCACTCGCACATTGAAACTGCTTAAATTATATAGTCCTTTTTCTCAAACTACAATAATTGTGAAGTTGTTATAGAACTAAAATGACATGAAAGCATGGTACAGGATATGAATATTCGTCAAACACTGATGAAGGCTGAGAAAGCTTTAAAGATGAGCCAACGGAAAGACTGGTACAAGATTTTGGGAGTCTCAAAGACTGCATCTGTATCAGAGGTTAAGAAGGCTTATAAGAGGCTTGCATTGCAGTGGCATCCAGATAAGAATGTTGACAATAGAGAGGAAGCAGAAGCCAAATTTCGAGACATAGCTGCTGCATATGAGGTTTGGTTCCAGAAACATTCTTTTCACACTTGTTTCTCTCTCTTCTCTATATCTCAGTCCTAGCTCTGACTCGATCTTTAGATTATGTGCTTTTCTGTAATTTAGTGACAAGAACTTGGATGATTGAATGGCAATATGGCTGCCGTATTGACCTATGCCCATTGGGTTCATTCATGTCCTGAAAATCCATCTTAGCATATTATGCATAGCTAAACTTTGCCACCTAAATATTTTCTCCTCGTCTGTCACTCACTTTCTATGAGCTATTCTGTCCTTGGCAATGAATCCTTGTCAAGTGTGTTATTCATAATTATCAATTAGGTATTTCTATAAAATCTTAGCATGTGATCATGTCTATCTTAGAATTTTACTGTTTCTTCTATATATTTTCTTGTGATTTTGTCCGTTTCAGTAACTAGCACTTTCTCATCGTTCCCTCCAAGTCTTAAACTGCATTTATAAGACATTTAATTTGGACCTGCTGCTAATAGGCAGTGCAAATTCTTCCACCAACCAAATCATAGTTACCTAGCAATTATCTACTAATCAAGGAAAAATAAAAGAAGAGAATTATGACAAATGTCTGATATGATAATCCCAGCTTAATACACATCGAATATTCAACATCAACCCATGTTTATGAATAACATATGTCCTCTCTATTGTCTTGGACTTGTGGTATTATGAATCTGAGACATCCTCTCATGCAATTAATATATGCTACTGGATCTATATTGTTACTGACTTTATGATGTCCTTGAATATAATCTTTTAAGTGGGTGTACAATGTCTTGTATGTAATATTCTATTTTCCTGTATCTTGCTACATCTCACTTCTGTTGTGTTCTTTACAGATTCTTGGGGATGAAGAAAAACGTACAAGATATGACAGTGGGGAAGATATAGAGGACATGGGTGGCGGCGGCGGTGGTGGCGGTGGTGGATTTAACCCTTTTGGTGGAGGTGGGCAACAGTTCACGTTTCACTTCGAAGGAGGGTTTCCTGGCGGGGGCTTTCCTGGTGGTGGATTCCATTTTTGACTTTACTGAATGGTGGGGTAGGGTTTATGATATTTGCACAATTGCTTCACTACAGGAAAGAGCTGCCTTCATTAGCACGTAGAATTTTTAACTAACTGCTGACAAGCACATGGTGGTAAAAATATGCTAGGTCATTTTTTTCTATGTTGGTTCCTATTTCTTAGATCTCAAGTTCTTTCAACCTTCCATAATTACCTGCAAGAACTCCCTAGTCCCAAAAACGGTTGCATTCTGGTTGAATCAAGTAAAAATTTTTGAGGGGACTTTGCTCTTTTCCGAAGTTGAATGTAGGTGTGCATGATACATGTATTTTTTTATGTATACATGAACATATGGCAACTCCGAATATATATATATATATATATATATATATATATATATTCTTTTCTTAACATCGTTTTATGTTTTAGTATTTCTTACCAACAATTTCAAGTGTATTAGCCCCCTTCCGGCCGGTCATGAGTTTGACCATGTTTGTTTGACCACCAAACATGCATGGTCTGCGATGTACTTCCCAATTAATTTTTTTTTTGAAGCCTCATTTTTGGACTCAAACCAGTAGGCTAAGGGTTTGCTTGTTTAAGTTTATGACTGAATCAGTCAGTCATCAAGTGCGTTTATTTTAAAAAAAAAATTATCTTTTTTTGGCTGAATGGTTGAATGAGTAGTTAGATAAAGTAAAAAAAATAAAAAAAATATTAAATATATTAAATAAATTTACAACAATTTTGAATTTTTTCAGAGGGTTAAAATAATAAAATTCTGTCAGTTAGATGTTTTAGACATGTTAATTATTAAATAATTTTTTTCATTCAAATTCAAATTCAACTCATTCAGATTGAAATTCAGTTTTTATCAAACACCTTCTATGACTTGGTCGGCATTTTTTCTTATCTAGTATTAGCTCCACTTTTTTGGTTTGTAAAAATAATATTTTATTTTAAAATATTTAAATTGGGGTTGGGTCAAAATGAGTCAGGTTGGGGTCAAATCGGGTAGAAGAAACGGAAATACAAAAAAAAAATCACTTTAAGGATTTAGCTGATAAAAAATGAATTTTAGGGACGATTTTAAAAGTGGGTGGCAACTTGGAGGGACAGAAATGTCATTCAGCCTATAACAAATAATTATTATTTTAAAATAATATTTTATTTTAAAATATTTAAAATAATAATTATTTTCAAATTATTTAAAAATATTAAATATAACTATTATTTAAAAATACTAAAAATAAAAATTATTTAAATAAATATTTTATTTTAAAATATTAAATATAATTAAAATATTAAAAATAATTATTAATTTATTTTTAAATAATGTTTTCTTTTAAAATATTAAAAATAACTATTTTAAAAATAGTATTTTATTTTAAAATATTTATTTAATTTTAAAATATTAAAATTTTGGGTTAGGGTTAAATTAGATATGATTGTGTCAAAAATGTCAAAATAGGTGCCACTTTAAAAATAGATATGAGAAACGAAAATATAAAAAAATACCAAATTAAAGATTTAAGTGACCAAAAATAAACTTTAGAGGTGACTTTAAAAGTGAATGACAATTTGAAGGTGACTTGTAATTTATTGAACGTAATGAGATAGTTTGCTATTAAGATTCTCGACATATTGTAAGTATCATTTTAATTTTATTTCACCTAATGAGATAGTTTGGCACTCCACATATTTTGGTTCAAGCATCGTGGGTATGTGAAAAAGGTTGTTCAAGAATCTTAATTTTTGAGGTCTGAATTCTGAGGGAGGGATTTGCTATATATTACCATAAATTTATATTAAATTATAATTCAAAAATTTACATGAGAATTTCTCTTATTACATATATTTTTAAAAAGATTACCATTAATTTTTATACATGTTTTCACAATATATATCATTTTTCTTGTTATACTATTCTTTAGGTTCTTGTATACAATTTGAGGCGTTTTTATGTTGTTTTATAAAATCTTTTCAAGAGTAATAGTCAAATGAAAGAGATTTCTAAAACAATGATGTTAAATTACTCTATTAATTAATTATAAACCATCATCTACACCCAATAATAAATTAAAATAAAAATATCAATAAGTCGTTCGTTAATATTTAATTATTGATTTTAATTCCTAATCTCAAAGGGTTCCAACCTCAAAACCTTTTCTTATCATCATCAATATTTACCACGTGTATAAATATAAAATAGTGTTAATTTAATTACGTCTAAAATATTAGAAATATTTTTTATTTCATATTTATTTATAAAAATAATAATTATAGTCTGGTAATAATGAAATTAAGATGATAAATTTGATGATATTATATTATTTTTGTATCATTATCATTAATTAATAAGAGATTTTTGTGGGACAAAAATATTGATCCACCAGACCAAGTCTATAATTCTTTTTTTCTATTAGGTCCCAAATTTATCGATCTTTTAATAAGTTTTTATTTAGAAGAGCCGTGCCTGCCCACCGTTGATCCGATCGACCAAGCACACAAAAATTGACAATCATATCGGTCCTTACAAAAAAACCACCAGCTGCTCCCATAAGTCAATTTCTACGGAATCCCAAACCCTTGAT
The DNA here is from genome assembly GCA_020205615.1 of Panax quinquefolius. Classification (NCBI taxonomy): domain Eukaryota; kingdom Viridiplantae; phylum Streptophyta; class Magnoliopsida; order Apiales; family Araliaceae; genus Panax; species Panax quinquefolius. The sequence continues at coordinate 26,433,504 of CM035161.1, forward strand.
CTAATTCCAGGCTTCCCCATTGAAGAAAGAAATACACAAACACAACCTTAACCTAATTACAAATGTCATGATCATATTATTTTTCTAGAAAAATAATTACTTATCATATTATAACCCTATATGTATGTGTATCTTTTGATTTGATTTGATGTAAATAATGATCAGTAGCAACACAAACAGTACTAGCAGTATGATGTCTTCTTCGAGTAACACTAACAACGCATCACAATCGCCTGCTGCTGGTGGTTTGAAGACTTATTTCAAAACCCCAGAAGGCCGTTATAAGCTCCAGTATGAGAAGACTCATCCGGCCGGTCTCCTTCACTATGCCCATGGCAAGACCCTCACTCAGGTATCTATTCTTTCCTAGGGTTTTATGGACCCAGTCACCTATTTTGGAAAAAAGATCGCATTTTTTTGATTGACCCCGTTTGTTATCGAATACCTCTTTTTATGACGTTTAAGATTAAATTTTGGAATCTTTTTTTGGATTGGATTAATGGTTCTTTTAGTGTGGACCAACTCTCTAGAACTAATTTACAGTTACTAGTTTTTCAAAATTGAATTTTAAGTATGTTGAATAATTTGGATTATTTTGGCACGAGGTTGTTTTGAAATCAGTAATTTGTCTGAATGATAGATTTAATGCTGATTTAAATATTTTTAATTAATTTCTTTGCCTTTTGGTGATATACACTGGAATATTCAAAATTTATAATTTTTAATCAATATGTTAAATAATGGTACTGGAAATTTGAACTGATTCTTAGCGACACTGAATAAACTGTCCCGGTTCCTAATTACTTCACAACTGTTCATTCATTCTCAGTTTTTTCAGGTATCACATATGTTAAAACTGAATATGAAACAATCCAATAAATAAAGTCAACTGCTCCCCCCCCCCCAAAAAAAAAAAAAAAAAAAAAAAAAAGAGTTAACATATGTCTTGTAGCACAATATTTTTGGAATATATTTTATATGGTTTGTTTTGATTAACAGGTAACGCTAGCTCATCTAAAAGATAAGCCTACACTGGCTGTGCCACCAGCATCTTCAGGTCTGGGCGTCAGCAGTGGTGTGAGATCAGCAGCTGCTAAATTATTAGGTACGGGGAATGGAAGCCGTGCACTTAGTTTTGTTGGAGGGAATGGCAGTAGTAAGTCTGTTAGTGGAGCTAATAGAATTGGATCATTAGGGGCCTCAAGTTCCAATAACTTGCCTAGTAATTCGAATTTTGATGGGAAAGGGACTTATTTGATATTCAATGTCGGGGATGCAGTTTTCATCAGTGATTTGAATTCTCAGGATAAGGTACTTTTATTGTCCATTATTTTATGTTTATCCTATATACACACACAGTTACTCTTAATTGTTGGTTTCTTCTGTTGGATATGGATTATGAATCTCTGATAGTTTATTGTTTTATGTAGGATCCCATAAAGTCTATACATTTTAGTACTTCAAATCCAATTTGCCATGCTTTTGATGCGGATGCTAAAGATGGCCACGATTTGCTTATTGGGTTAGCTTCTGGAGATGGTAATTCTCTTGATTAATTCTCTTGTATTTCAAGTTAATATTAACAATATCAACAGTTGTGAAGTATAATGTGGTTTGTGTATAGTTTATTTGGTGTCGCTAAGACAACAACTACAAGATGTTGGGAAAAAACTTGTTGGAGCACAACATTATAACAAAGATGGGTGTGTTAATAATAGGCAAGTCTTTAACTTCGTTCTTTTTATATTTCCTGCGAGTGTTGGCTTTTCATCAATTTTAATGTGAAAAATTACTTGTCGTTTCTGTTTTCTCTCTGCATAAGGAACATATTGTCAGACACAGCAATTTATTTTTTTACAAACTTGCTTCTGTTGCTTGTAGCTTGGTTTTATGAGATAATACACCGAGTGATATTTCTCACATGTTTTTGGAAAATTAACTTTTTTGAATGAGCTACCTTCTCCAAGTTCTAAAGACACTGAGCTATAATTGCTATCCTGGTTATTTGTTTGACTAAGTAGACACAAACAAACTGATTATATGATTTGGTATGACATTTAATGTTATATATAAGCTTGCATGTAGACTTGTAGTAATTTGTCAGCATTTATCTATATGAATATACATAATACATGTCAAAACATGTATATATAAGCTACAATCATGGTCGAATATGCTCCCCCAATCTAATAATGGGTTGTTGTGTATGTTAGGAGTTTACTACACAAATTCAGTAAAATAAATTAAAGGAAAGCTCTAGAATATAGAAATTGAATTAGGTTTATTTAATATTTTTATATGCTATTAATCCCTATAATTTACTCATACAAAATAAATGAATGATTGAGATGCGATGGATATAAATTTTTGAATACATATGCTTAATGATTTGACTATGAATTGATTCGGACTTTTAAATGATTACTGATTAGATTCAATATACTGATTGGTTTGGATTGTTAAATTGTTAACAAAAGCAGACTGAAAGGATTTCTAAACTTTCATTCAAAACCAACCCATTAACTAAAAACGGAAAACCAAATCTATAAAATTGGTTTGAATCACTAAAACCAAACCAAACCTAATTTACCTGATCTTGTTTGGGATAAAAGGCGGAGTTAAGCTGAGTTCAGTTGGTTTGGATCACTAACACCCAATAAATGGTAGATGCAGTATACTCCTTTTTTGGCATAACTAATCTAGATTGAGCGAGCTCCCCATATCGAATAATCCATGTTCTGTTATGAAGCATGAAACTGGATATGCGAGGCAGACATGTCATCACTCACCACGAAAAATTCTAAAATGGTCTGACAAGGGCATTGCAAGGACTTCCTAAGTTATAATATTAATTTTTATTTGATTATATGTACATTTTATATCAGAGGGTTCAAGTAAACTTGTAAATTATGCGTTATTATATTAATAATCACCCAGGTTATGTAAACAAATTATAGCAATGAATGTACTTATATAAACATAAGTACATGTCCAGATTATGACTCGACTTAAAAAACCCTTGAACTTTACGTTTTTTTTCAATCTCACCTACGACCTTTATTGTTTTCAGAAATAACCTTTGAACTCTAATAATTGTGCAAAAAATGTCATTGAAACCACCAATCAGAGGTGAACCATGGTTAAACAACGATGAGATGGCATAATACGTGGCAGATGACATCTAAAATATACTATTTATATTTTTTTTGTTCTGATATTAATTTTACTTGTTAAAAAACATAAAATAGATGGCTTTATAATTAGAATGATAATTTCATTCTAACGTGTAAACTATATAATTTTATAACAAGAATGATAGAGAGAGTAAAAGATGACCATCACCATCACTTTACAACTGTGCAGGAGTTGTGAAACAAGAAAAGAGCAATCTTTGAGAACCTAACACCTATTTTATCTTTTAGTTTATGTATTTAACCTTACATTCTTTCATCTTCCATGGAAACACTGCCCACTTCCACAATCATAACAAATTCTCAAATTACCAATTCCTCCATCTCACTCTTTGTTTCCACCACAAGAGAACCTATTTTTTCGAAGAGATCTGATTCCTTTGAACCCCTTTAGTTCCCCAGATATCTCCATGTCCTCCTCTATCGATATTGGTAAATATTTTTAATTTTGTGGTGGTGGGTTTTGATTGAAAGGGGGTTTTAATTTGGTGTTGGTGGGTTTTGATTGAAAGGGAAGTTTAGATGATGGTGATGCCGATGAGGGTTTGGGATTGTGTGGATCTTTTGGGGTGTTTTTTTTTTTTTTTTTTTTTCGGGATGGTGGAATTGGTAGGTTTTACCCATTGGGATGGTGGATTTTGATTGGAAGTTGAGGGGGGGGGGAGTTGATGATGATGAACGATAGGGGGAGGAGGAAAAGATGATGAAAGGATGGGGGAAGGGGTGAAGATGATGACCGTTTTTTTCCTTTTTTTTTTTTGGGGGGGGGGATGATGATGATGAATGGGTGAGGTAGGAGTCTTTTTTGGTTTTTAAATTTATTTAAACCTTATAACCCTTTGTTACAACAATAAAGCAAAACCTTGTGAACTTTTTCTTTTAATTTGATAAATACTTTTTAAAAAATAAAATAAAATTGATGTCAACATAAATTTTATTTGTTTTAAAAAAAATATTTATCAAATTATGTATATATAGGTATGTAGATATGTTACAGCATCAATTTAAGCATGATTACTATCCCTTCCTTTGCCTTCTCCTAGCATTTTTTTTTTCTAGCAGTTGTACTTCTTTCACATTAGTGTAAAAGTCACGTGCCAACATTCAAGGATGTTTATTGCATTTTCGATGTGTCCAAGAGGTAAGCATGTATCTGGAATATGAACTTCTGTATTTAAACTATGGGCGTGTCTCTAAAGTGTTAGACATATGAGACGTGCTCACTATTGTGAGGTCAATAATAACCTACACAGAGGCGTAGCCCTTGTAGAAGTTTCTGCTTCCTAGATGTTCCATAAAAGAACATTCAACATTGTGCCCTATAACAATTGAAAAATATTAAAAGAGATGAATATTTTCTTGTGTTCTCTCATCATGGGAACTGGAGACAAATAAATCTTGAAACTTAGGCACACCCTCATTTCCAACAAGTTTTCCTGAACTACTCGTAACATTGCCATCCTATTATTTTCTTGTAAAAACTTTTCCTTTTCTGTTTCTTGTAAATGTCAGGAGCTCAAATAGTTCAATTTTTTTGGGGGATAAATACACTAGGGCTTGGAACCCTCAACAAGATATGAACTTAATATCTTTTTTATGCTTGAACAGTAGCAACTTTTAGCCTTTAGGACTATGTACATAAAGTTGAATGTTGTCCATTGCGACATATGTTTCTATAATAGTAGCTCTGCCAGCTGATAGACAGAGATATACATGTAGAAGAAACTTTGCGTTCTCATCTAACCGAGTAATCTGCTTGCTTTCACCAGTCGTTGTAGTAGTATTGCTTGGATGCCAAACGGTGATGGGACTTTCATTGTAGCCCATGCAGATGGAAATCTGTACGTGTATGAAAAAGTAAGTTTTCCATTATTAGATATACTTTTAATGCCATTATTTCCCTAGTGCTGTTGGAATTAATGTACTTGTTTTACTTCATTTTAATAGAGCAAAGATGGTTCTGGCGATCCTTCCTTCCCTGTTATCAAGGATCAAACTCAATTTTCTGTTGCACATGCACGTTACAGTAAGGTATTCCTTCATACATACATTGATTTCCAAATTGTTAAGTAATGTTCTTCTTATATGGATCATATGCTTTGTGATATTGAGTACTTCCATGCGATATGTAGAGTGCTTGGATAAAGAAAGTTTCAGGTATGGGCTAGCGTGACTGTATAATAAATTCTTAGCAAAATCTAGAAGCAATGAATGTTTGTCTCGATGAAAGGTGGATTTTCCTTTGGCTTTGGAGTAGAAAATGAAATTTTAGCTTTATGTAATTGAATACATAGAAGTTTTGCACCTTCATGTGTCAAGAAATTAAAGCACTTGCTAGTCTTGGGTGATGTGGATCACAAAGGAAGTCTAGGAAAGCAAGTTTAATGAAGAGGGAATGAAAGTTTTCTCAATTCATTGGCCAAACTCTGTTGGAACTTTGTGTAGCCATATTTTATGCTCATTAAAGTAATTTCTAGATTTATTATTATTTAAATTTGTTGCTAGGCAGAATCATACAAGTTTCATTTAATTTTTGTATGTCTGGCAGTCTAGGAGAATTTCTGTAAATATTTTGATTTTGCATGCACAAGTCATAATTGTGCCAACTTTTTTTATTGGGGATAAAAATAGTAGTGCCTAGCTTTAGAGTCTAGGACTCTTGGGTATTTCTTATGGGATGTTAGGCATGATATTTAGTTTTTTTTTTTTTTTTCTTGTGTCTTAGTTTTCAACATTTTTACCACTAAAGCCCGATATTCACTCTTTTAAACTAAATTTCATCTGACACAAACCCATCAATTCTCTTAACCATAGCTGCCTCAACTAACAAGAAATTACTGTTTACGGGGTACAGTTTATAATACCTAGAACAGACCCCAAGTGTCCCATCATGTCCTAAATCCTAATACAATTCCCAAACCTTTAAATTAAAAAACTATAAACCCAAATAATTCCTTTGTTTAGTCATAAATTACGGGAAAATAAGCATCAAGTTTCATGTTTACATGTCGTTGAGAATCTGTTTATGACATTAAAATTCTAGAGATAGTTGCCCCCTACTTGGCCAACAGAGTATGTCATAATGTTAGTATACCGGAGTGTTTTACTAATACCCTCCCCCAAATAAAATAAATAAAAAACTGTAAGATCCTGAACGTTTGAAGAGAAGTAATATTGAAGTCCTTTTCTGTTTTTGCAGAATCCAGTTGCTAGATGGCATATTTGCCAAGGTTCAATTAATAGCATTGCATTTTCGTCTGATGGAGCCTATATTGCAACTGTTGGAAGGGATGGTATGAGCCTCAATCATATTTTGTATCTTACTAATTTCCTGTTTCTTGTTTTCTTCCTATATGTCAATATTATTGGTTGAAGTCATTCTGCCATTATTTAATGTAGGTTATCTACGAATATTTGACTACAAAAATGAACAACTTATATGTGGTGGAAAAAGCTACTATGGTGCTCTATTATGCTGCGTTTGGAGGTGGGAACTCGAAAGATCGTTTTATTTCAGCCTTTTTGTGGTTCTCATTCCTAAAATGCTGTTTGTCCTATTTTTCTTCCTGAAAAATATATTTGTATCAAGTTGTTTTGAAAAGATGGTGTAACTGATAACAAATGAATTACAACAGCATGGATGGAAAATACATCTTGACGGGAGGTGAAGATGATTTAGTTCAAGTTTGGAGTATGGAAAATCGAAAAGTTGTAGCATGGGGTGAGGGACACAACTCGTGGGTAAGTGTCTATCAGTTACTGGTGTTGGGTTATAATTTCATGTAAAGAGACGATGACTCCACAACTCATTTTTTACTGGAGGGTGGCAGGTGAGTGGAGTAGCATTTGATTCATATTGGTCAGCACCAAATACGGATGGCACGGGGGAAAATATTGTCTATCGGTTTGGTTCTGTTGGTCAGGTATTTGAAAGTGTTGCTGTATCATTTATGAAGTGTCTTTTTTTATTTCTTATCATTACAATGGCATTTTCCTGTTGTTTTCTTTCATTCAAATGTGTGTCGTGCTTACCCAAATTAGTAATTGGAATATTCAGATTACTAATTTGGGTAAATGCTACACTAAATTTCAGATAGGTAAGGTTTGAAAGCAGAACCGTGCTTTTGGATGCATTAGAAATCAAGAGAAATTAGAGCGAGTAAGACGTAGCAGAACACAGTTTTGATACAAGAGAGTAATGTATAAAGTGAAATCACTACATTTAAGATTGACCTCTTTGGCCTGACCAGCCTTATAGAAATGGGTGTTTGCATAAAATGACTCATGCTTCATTCAACATGGGCACAATAAATAATAACATGGTGTCTCTGCCTTCTGTGTATTTGTGTGAACAAAAAAGTATCGAAATTGCTGTACCATTTGTATGAAATGTTTTCCTTTAGTTCAGATGTCTGAGTTGCACTTGTACAATGTCTCCATGTTGTCTGTAAATAAGTTTTGTACTGTCTTCTTAATGATATATTTTTCTGGCTTCAGTATTTTATTTGTTCAATCCTGGCTTGTGCTAGCCAATTTCTAATTTAGAGGTCTCTGTAGTTTTGGATCTAAGCCTTTAACTTATCTGTTTCCAATGACCAACAGATGACCTGATAGTCTTTAATTATATACACTCCCTCCGTTCCAAAATTAGAAATACATTTCTAATTTAAAGTGACTCGAAATTCCTAATATGCCATAAATAGTTAGATTGAATACTAGTATTATGCCACCACTACTACATTCTAGCATAGCATGTTGTAGATATGTTTGGAAAATAAATTTATCTAAAAGTCGTCGTTTTAGAAATGATCTCTAATTTTGGAGTTTCTTACCAACCTGTTATTCTGTGTAGAATTTGCTTACTTTTATATCCATATTTTATCATCTGAAAGATATTTCTTTATGCAGGATACACAATTACTTTTGTGGGACCTGGAAATGGACGAGATTGTAGTGCCAGTGCGCCGCCCTCTTGGTGGGTCCCCCACATTTAGTACTGGAAGTCGGTCATCTCATTGGGACAGCGCTTGCCCTGTGGGTACTCTGCAACCCGCTCCTAGCATGCGAGATGTGCCGAAGCTTTCCCCTTTGATTGCTCATCGTGTTCACACTGAGCCTCTCTCTGGGTTGTTATTTACGCAGGAATCTGTTCTTACAGTCTGTCGAGAAGGGCACATAAAGATCTGGATGAGACCAGGTTTTGCTGAAAGTCAATCGACCAACTCTGATACTCATTTGGGTACAAATTTGAAAGAAAAGCCCTTGTCAACGGGAAGAGTTGACAATTCTTACAGGTAATGACATTTGAGTCACCAAATGAGACGAATCCGAGCTGGTTTTTCACGGAGTTGCATTTTTAATTTGCTGATTTGGTCATTCATCTCTTTTTATGCTGTTGGTCTACTGGGACTAAACATAATTTGTGGACAATGAGATTGACCAGCAACATCTGTATAGCTTTGGGGATGTAGCCATGAGATTAGGAAGAGAGTGCCCACTTACATCACTTACATTGTAAGTATGAAAGGGCTGTTGATAGGATATCAATTGACTGACAAAAATAATGGAAGTTGTTTCTTTGGATTTGCAACTTGTAGATGCTTTGCCATTTTGTGTATTGGAATGGATACATGAAGTTTAACATTTATTTATATTTTTTCCCCATTTCTGCCATTTTTTAGCAGTTACTATCATGCCTTGTCTATAAAGTTTTTGAAGCAGATTAAATTGACAAAAAAATAACATTAGGTCATATAGATAAAATTGACAAAAAATACAACAACAACATTAGGTCATAGGTTAAATGTTGGGTTAATGAGTTGCCCAGAGATGCATCAGAGAATCGAGTTTTATTAGCTTGTGATGATTTTGATTACTGCTTTAGTTTATAATTAGTTTTAAAAAGTAGCTTGTGTTTTTTAGTATAGCTTCGAAATTTTACAATTATAAGTTGAATTTTTTTTATATATATAAAAGTAAACAAAAAATGAAATTGTTCGACCAAAGGTGATAATTAAGGATAGGTCATGGATGAAATTATTAAAATAAATAGGAATAAATTAATAATATATTTAGTCAAGGTCCCCTAGATTATTAGATTTGCTAAATTTACTACTCCATCAGTCTGTATTAAATGTATTAATTTTTTTTTTAAAAATATTTCTAAATAAATATTATATTTCTTTATTAATAAATAATCCACTTAACCTCCAATTTGAAAACTTAAGAAAGATAAAAAGCGTTATTTAATTGTTACATTGAGAAATGATATAAACCTTACATTGAGAAATAATAATAGTATTGTTATAGTAAGTAGAAATTAATACCAACAAATATGAAGAGGTTGCATGTAATTAGTGGGTGAATTTGGAGAGAAATTATACTTTATTGAAATGTGAGAATAATACTAATAAAAATGATTTAGAGAATTCATGTGACAACTAGTAAAGAATATTTAATGTTGAGGTCATAGAAAAATGAATGGATACTTAATTTAGAAAAGATAATTTAGGTAAAAAAATATATATTATTAATTAGCTGCCAAAACCAATTAAGACGTTTAATAGAGGATAAAATTGAAATATGAAACCGATTAAAAATAATGTGAAATATGAACATGAAGAGACTATAAAAATTGAAACCGATTAAAAAGTTATCTAGATGATAAATGCAGCAGATCGGTAGTGATATCACTTGAACATCTTGACATTATATACTGGGGAAGAAAAAGAAAAACCGACATTGATACAGTACCACAATATTTTCAACTATGATTCCTTTTCATTATCTGAATAAAATTCTATATTATCTTCGACTTTTCAGTAAGACTGCATGAATCCATATAATGGCCTGACATATTGACATGAATACACCAAAAACTAACTGTAGTGTACAGCTGCCGACAATAACCAAACCCAATAACCGGTGATATTTTTATACAATCAAGTTAGCTGCCATGTACAATTCCTTAATCTCCAGTTCTGGTTTCTTGTTGGTGAGGATTTGATCGGGGAGAACGAACAGAGTCTGAGGACTGCTGTTCTTGTCTAATTTCATCAGAGTCACGCCGTTCATTTTGCCAAGCAAGCCACCTTCTTCGCAATTTCAATAGCTCAAATAGAATAGAAGCTACGCACATTGTACCTCCAAACCCAGCAAACGTTGCAAGAATGACTGACAGAACCGTCTGCACACGAAGCTGTAGCTCCCCACACAAATGATCTAAATTAGCATCAGAGATGAGAATCCAAGTTTAACATTCATTTGGTTCGCATAATTTTTTACTTATTTCTATGAGTGAGTTTGAGCGAGGAAGTGGGAGTGAGGATATTCAAAATCTTCTGTTCCCATTTGGACACTTGATTCAAACTAGCAAACCAAGAGCACCACTAAGTAAAAACAATTAGCTACTCATCCTTTTCTTTTCCCAACAAAATTATTAATTACTTCTCTTTACCATGGTGCGCCTATAAATGACAGACATGAAACATACTCTAATCTAAGACTTTGGTAGTTCAATTTTCAGTCTCCTAATATTTGATATCTGTATTATTCATCTACAGTTTGGAAGCATCAGAATAATAATGATAGCAAAAGCATCCCTTACCACTGAAAAGAAAACATGTGCAAAGAGGACTACCAGTCCAAACTGCACGGTTGCATACATCCAGGCATATCGTCTCCTTACTGCGCGTAATTTATAGAGGAATCAGTTATACAACACAAATGCTATGTTCGTGCTTGATATATTAGGGTTCGAGGACAATTGAATTAATACAAATACCCATAGTTGTTGATGTCATGGATGCTAGGAGACCCAATATGCAGGAAAATGGAAGAGAGATGGCAATTGCACCAGATCCTATCCTAGTAACCTGTGCATTAAGGATGAACTTTAGGAATATTGGTAGCTTGAAAGGAGCAGTATTCCAAAAGTTCCCTTGGCTTACCAAAAGTTGCTCCAGAAAACAAAAGTAGGCAAGCATGCTAACTATAACAAGAACAGGTACATCCTGCCAAACCCTGATCAAACATGAAGAGCTTTCAGGGAAAGTTTTCCAGAAGTCATAATCTAACAAATATGAACAAAAGCTGATCACCAAAATATGAGGAAATCATTAATTTTTATGATACAAAACAACAAATGGGTTGATGACAAGCTGGAGTTATTTTGAATCATATTTAGACATCATGTCCAATTAGTGGACACCGGTACAAATGTGCGGTGACGGTTAAATATTACAGGAAGGATACAAAAGGGTAACTTTTCTCGTGCAATGCACAAGCAAAGTGCCAATTACTTGCCTGTATTGAGCAACTTCGGCATGCAGAGCTCCATTTCCTCGAAAGTTATTGAACCGAGCATGTTGAATTCGTAAAAGGGTGACGGGTAGGTTTTGAACCTCTTGCTTACAAACCTCACATGTCTTATTACCTTTAACACTAAACCATTTTATGGCACATTCTTGGTGCGCCAGAGCAAGTTCACCTTTGCAGCTACACTCCATCTTAAGGGTATCTGCATCCTTCCCTAGTTCGACCAAGCAGATTCTACAAACTGCTTCTTCTTCCAGTATATGTTCATCATCATTATCATTTGCATCTGAACCACAAGACTAAGATAAGGTGTAGGTTGGTTATGGCAAGTGGCAGGGTAGGGGGTCTTAGTTACACCAGATGTTGAAAATTCAGACAACAATTAATACGAGCAATCACAGAATTTTAGCTTTCCAATTTGATTCAAGAGCAAAGTTTTTAGCTATTTCTGATATTGTAAAAGAAATAGCTGGGAAAACATCTTTTAACATTATTCAGCTACTTTCTCAAAATCATCACTATTATACAGCTACAGCTACTACAATTCCAATAGCAGGCACTGTTTTAGTATATCTTGTTCTTTAACTAAGGGAAGTGTCTCCAAGATAAGACAGAAAATATTCGTAACAAGTCACATTATCAATTTCTTCGGAATTGGGTGAACCATAACTCGGACACACTACTGGGATCCACAACTCTCTGTGGAGAAATAAAATTGACTTTAACCACTCTCCTTAGTATAGTTGGTCACATGACCAAATTGATAAAAACAATTATTTATTTGTAAGGAAACTAAATTAAATTATTCAGGGGAAACAGAAACACTTGAGTGGTTTTAGGAAACAAATAAAGAAAGTTCGGATGAAAAAACTTACCATCATCTAATGGCTGAGTAGCATTTGATGTTGCAGCAGTTCCTTCTGCCACTCGAGGGGTAGTTGGGATTACACGAAAAACACCACCTAAAGAATCTAATTGTCTTCTGCTTCCATCTTTAATCAACTCAGGCACTGAGCGTGAGCGATGAATAGGAAAGTGGGTCCCCACTTTCTGTAAAGTGAGTTATTCTTTAAAAATTGATGAGAGGTGGATCCAATTAACAATAACATAAGACATTACGTTAAAGATCGTGTTGATAATAACAAGGTAATATTTGATATCAATTTCACTTCAAAAGCAGCCGTTAGAGTTGATCCTGGAATGCATGAACTGACTAGATGAAGGGTTCAGAAGTAAAAATCTCATAAAGGGAGATATCATAAACACTACCAAGGATTAACAAGTAGGTAATAGAAAACTCTTCTGTCCTCAAAATTTTAAGTATGTACTGCACAGAATGGTAAGCAAAATTAGCTCAGATTACCTCTCAGATACTCCAAAAGTGACTTAACTGGTCTCATTGCAGAAGGTCCTTCCATATTTAATTATTGGAAAAGTAAGAAAAAATTTAGGTAATATGAATACTGGAAGTGAAAGTATAGTCAAGGAAAACTTCATATCGCGTTCATGACTAACTCCTATATTCATTTACAAAACATCATCTTATAGGACCTTAAGTAAAATTTCAAAATCATTATCTTGTGTTATTATAAACATTCAATTGCTAAAATTGTGAGTACAATATATTTGTAATGCCCAGCCCAAGCCCTCTCAAGGAAAATCAAGAAGGCATCCCCTTTGAGTCTCTGAGCTGGGGGAGTCGCACTCTAAAACAAGTAATACTGAACAACACGAGCTAATTAGACTTTCCTTTTTTTTAGTCATGGTTTACTTCTTCATGCGACTCTTCTGACTCGGATTCAAAAAGGGATGCTTCACCTGTTCCCTGGAAGGATGGGTTGGGGGTGTTATAATATTAGAGCTTTCTATCCAATAAGAGGTTCACACTTACATATGCATTTTGTAAATCAATTGTGTTCCCTCCATGTGTAGACTCTGGATTTGAGTGTGCAATTGGAGTTACTGGCAGAGATGATGTTTTCTTCATATTGGGTGTGAATAGCTTTGTAAGAGATACCGTCCTTGGGATTAAAAACTTCTGCTGTGGTGATGGTGTTCCTCCTAGAGCTAGGATGGCAGCCTTCTCAATCTCTGAATTCCTATTTCTAAGTTTGAAGCTTAGCTTAGGAAGGAGGCTTTTCAAGGATGCTTTACCTCGAGAAGATGAGGGACTTGATGACTCGTTGAATTTGGCATAACTAGGGCTAGGTAGAGGGGAAAAATTAACTCTTTTGGGAGTTGGACTAGGTATTGGGGGCATATTTATTCTCACAAATTCTTCTAAAGAGCTCTCGAGGGTTCTCTTAGGTATCTCCACAACTAGGTTTTGTGGCTTTGCCTGTTGGTTGGTTGTAGTTTCTTCACTTATTTCACTCCATTCTCCAACCTACAAGGTATACCATGAATCAGATAATTAACATCACTCAACTAGTAATCATAGAGCAATGAACACAATAATCAAGTCAATAATATAAATTTTTAGTAGCATAACACATGTTATGTCTAACAACATCTAGACTAATGAAAATTCTGTTGAGGATTCAGCATTAATTACTACTGCCATGATCATTTCCTTAAAATACTTGGATAATAAAATAATGCTAGGTTCTCAAATTTGGAGTCTCAAATGATGTGTCACCACTTGTGACTGGTCATGTAACAAATTAGTAGGAAAAAAATAAAATAACACGACACATTTTTAAGATCTCTAGCATTACTTTAGATTATAGTTCCTCTGTCAAGGGAAAAAGAAAATAATTTTCTTTGAAATTCCTTGACAGGGTGAGCTTAAAAAGAATTTTATATCCCGAGGCTTCAGAATTTCCAGAGTATGATTATTTCTCAAGGATTGTTTACTGTGATTGCAATGCTAAAGGCATATGGTCTGATGAATGTATTTACCAGTGATATTTAAAGAAGGTATTTTAGGAAAATAATATCAATTGGGGAAAAAAGAAGAAGTGATAGAATAGAATTTAACAAAACAATCAATAATTCTATCAAAATTATCTCTAATCCTTTAAATTGGAGGAAAAAAAGCAAATACCCAAGTACCTTTGGAGTTGCAGGAGGAGAAGGATCAACTGTGTTGTTGCTGGAACAGCCCTCATCACTTCCTTTCTCCACAAATTTCTTTTCAGTGGCTTCCATGGAGTTTATTTGGGAACCAATTAATTAATTATTTCAGTAAGTTACGTATAGATTCTTGTTCAGCTGATTCTTGTTCAGAGAAAGAGAGATGAACAGAAGACATACACCCAACTCAAAACAATACAAATACTGAAAAAAACAGCTGTGCCAACCCTCTGTTTTCTGTGTGCGTAAGAGAGAGAGAAGGACGGAGGTGCTGCTGGTATTTACACTTTGAGAAATACTACTATAAGCTTGGCAAAACAGCTAGTACGAATACGATGACGGGTACAGAACTCCAATGACCACGTGTCTACTTCTTATTATTAGAAAAAAAAGTAGGAACAAGCCAACAAAATATCAGGTGATATCATCTAATTCTTTATTTATAGTATTTTAATACTCCTCTCCAGTCCGTAATTATGGTAATTTTTTTTCAAGACATAGTTTAAGAAAATTAATTTAAGTTAATTTTAACACAAATTTTTCACATATCTCCTTAATATAGAATTAATGAATAAATTAATTCTTTCCTTACTTATCACATTCAAACTCTTTAGCTTCATTGATCGTTTAGTACAATTAAGCTTTTTATACACAAAATATATTAAACTAGTAAAGCCTAAAAGTTGAATTCTTTTATTGAGAATACAACAACATTAAATATGGTGATAAAAATAATGACATTGAAGGTTGTTTCTTCAAAAAAAGAATAATAGTTGAATATTTATTATAAGGACATAAAAGTAAAATAATGAACCAACTAAATTTTATAAATAGTAAGTAGCCTATATATTGGGACATCTCAAAATAAAAAATCAGTCTATAACTATGGGACGGAGGGAGTAGGACTGTTCTACACGGACAGGCGATAGACAGAAAAATGAGACAGGTTTTTTTTTTGTGACTCCCAAAAAGTATTTATTCTAACATGAATTTTTACAATATAGTGTTTTAGGTGGAATTTAGAACCTGTCCAATTTTCTTGCCTATAAAACCTGTCTGCCAAGACTTTTTCATTTTAATACTGTCCATGAAAGGAGAAAAAAATAAAGACAATCAATTGTTATTTCTTTCTACAGAGAAATTTGATATTTTGACAAACACTTTGTGTAATTATTATTAATTTCTTTTATTGTTTGATGTAGAATAATAATATTATCAAATATTTTAATCTAATACACAAAAGGTTAATATATTATAAAGGTTAAAACTCTATCATATTTATTATTAGTCCATCTACACTTTTGAATGAGTGGTTATTGTTACATAATGGTAAAATTATCATATATATATATATATATATATTTATTTATTGTATTCCACCTTTTTCATAGAATATAAAAATAAAAAGATAAAATAAAATTTTATTCTATTGAATTAATTTATCCTTCATCAAAGACATTATTTTTATTTCATCTATTTAATTCCCTCGCCTCAATGCAAACATAGTTAACGATTAAATACTACTCCCTCTGTTCCTTAATATAAGTCGTTTAAGAGTTGTGCACAAGTATTAAGGAAATGATTATAAAACATTAAATATACTATCAATTGTCTATATTACCCTTGTATTAAAAAAAAGAGTATTATTTATTGGTCAAAAAATAGTGAAAGAACCAAAATTATATTTATTACTTGGAGTAATATTAAAAACTAAGCAATTAATACTTACTTGAAATTCTAAAACGACTTATATTTACGAACAAAAATATTTCTCTAAAACGACCTATATTAACGGAGGTAATAACGATCACTTCCACCTCTGCTTCTTCTTCTTCTTCTTCTTCTTCTTCTTCTATTATATATATTCAACATATAATATTTTAAACAATATTAATCATTGTATTCATTAGTTTTAAATAATAATATTTAGAATTTTGCAAATTAACCAAAGAAAAAATTAAATGAAACATTTTTATTTTTATTTTTATTTTTGGAAAGGAGAGGGAGTGATAAATAATTTTGCAGGCGACAGCATAGCGCGGAGGAGATTGGTGATTAGGATATAAGTAATCAATCAGCCATATTATTATTCACCACATGAATGTTTATTATGTGAACATATTGCAATAAACTACTCCATATATACAACTCTTATGTTCGACATTTCCTTCTCAAAAAAGAGTAGTATTTGTTTGGGACATTGCAACCAGTAAAAAAGCCACTAAATTAACTACACAAGCCACCCAGCCACTATCCTATCACCTCAGAGCACAGAATATTTTCACATAAAAGTTTATTCTATCTGTTTGTTTAAAAACAAGATTCCGCTAACTTGACAACAACCCAACCTGGGTTTGAAAATGGAATAATAATTCTTCATCCCTCCCACCCCCATCGACAATAATGGTGTATTTAATTGATTCACTCATTACATAATTCTCCACCTATGAATATCAACAACTTATATGTTGGATCTAATACAAAAATAAACTACCATTATAAAGTACATAAACACACAACCTACCCCCCTCCCCCCCCATTATTAAGTGCTTTGGACCATTAGATTCTTTTGTTGTCCAAAGCATTGTGACCAACAAAACTTTCTCTACTAGAATATTAGGATGTCAAATGCCAAGTCTCCACAATCTAAAACCATCAAGCCATTCTCCTCACCTCAGGGAAAGTCGACCAATCAAGATCATTCTGATCCAGTCCAGTTAAGAGAAAAAAAAACTTTAAAACAATGACTGCAACATAGTAAGACTCCCATGACAAATTATATAAGGGAAATGCACAAAGCAACTCGATGCAAACCAAACATACTATAATTCTTATATAGGATAACACATGGAGAATGCCACCAAGTAGTCAGCACAATCATGTAAAAGCCATTAGCTTTACAGCATCTTTTGCTATAAACTTTAGCAAAGATAGCATTATGTTCAAGCCAAACTGCAAACTGATGAGATTCTAGTTTGATTATTGTAAACTAGAACAAGTAAAATGGTTAAAAGAGGGAAAAGAAAGAAAGAAAGAAAGAAAGAAAGAAAGAAAGAAGTAATAAAAATAAAAGAAGATAGGAAAGCAGGCAGAAAACAAAGAACTTTACAGCAATGTCATAATAGCATAAACTCATCCACTCTTCAGTCTTCAGTTCCATTGTTGACCTTGATCTCCAAAAGCCTCTCAACTGGCTGTCTGCATATAGGACACCTGTTTGTTTGGAACCTCAGAACTTTTGCACACCCACTGCACATACACTGCACCCAAAAAAAATCAATGGAAAATATGGGGAATCAAATCTCAGATGAACATTAGCTTGCGAGACTTGAAGTTAAACAGGCTGCATGCAAGATGTTGAAGCTCATTACAGCCACATCAATCGAGCCATGAAACCAATGTGAGTCGACATAATAGATTCACTGAACCGAATACTAATTAAAGCACCTATTCATAATAATATGTTATTGACACTTCAGGAAGGAACTGCAATTACGGACTACATTCTCTATTAACCCTTTCTTCCATAACTGTAACAGCTTCTAACCGATAAATAGTATTAGACAAGATTTCATCCTGGGTCAAGTTTTTTTGTTTTTATAATTTCATTTCTTTGACGTGATTAAAAAGATAAAATCCTAGGTAGTAGAGACAGATTCACTTTGACAAATATCTCTGAGTCTCAAATAAGAGAGAGAGTGAGAGAGTACCATGTGTCTGCACGGAAGGACAGTTGTGTCACGAGGTTCGGACAAGCAGATGACACATTCCTTTCCAGGATCATTTGCATCGAAATCACCATCAACTGAATTGCCAATGCCATATATCTCCTGTAGCTCATACCTCATCCCACTCACCCATAAGATCTGCTTCACTACTCTCACCTGGTATTCACCCCTCTCCTTCTCGAATACCGCTAGAGTGATCTGGGAGTTACTGGCTCCAGACTCTGGGTTTTCATCTGCTGATCCACCTTGATTGCTTGGGGATGCCTCAGCCTTTATTGCTAGGGGATACACATCCATATCACCCTCTTTAAGTAATTCTGCCTCTTCACACGTTGAAAAGTCTATCCCAATTCCTGAGGGTTGTCTGAATTTCTGGCCCAAACCTTGTTCAAAATGTACTGTTACTGGTGCAAATTTACTTTCCTTCATTGGAGTCAGGTTACAATCTTCACCCTCTTTCGCAAAGAAAATAACCGTAATGCTGTATGGAGTTAAAAAAATGGAAGACAATTAAACCTTAATCACTTTAGCAAAAGGAAAATAGCAGAGAACAAACAAAAATTAGCAAACTAAACCTATTCTATATAAGCAAACCACAAACAAGGTAAAGCCTCAATTTTTTTTTTGTAAATAGAGTACTAAAGCAACTTATAGCACAAGCACAAACACAAACACAAACACAAACATATAAATTGAACTTAAAGAAGTAAATTGAGGCCCAGCTAATCAGGATATAAAAAAAAATCCTAAATAAATAATATGGCAAAGGGAATACAAATTGAATAATCGTTTTCTAAATCTTTCACGCTTCAAGTTCCAAAAGTTAAATAATTTCTACAAGAGTATTGTCAAACAAAAGCTGAATTGGTTATTGAAATTTCACCCAAGACCGCTCTCAGCCCCTTAAGCTAACCAATTAATGCATTAATTAAACACAGCAAAAAATAAATGACATTAATACACATGATATATTTAAACAGTGCAATGGATGAACCTCAAACTTAAGCCTGCACTAAATCCAGATGTAACAAGCCAATCCAACTGATAGGAACAGATCAAAATGACAGCCACCCCACCCCAACGTCTCTTTTTTGGTGGTTTTTTTTTTGGGTTGGGGAGGGGGAGGGGGAGGGGGGGGGGGGGTGGGAAGACAGAGATAGAGAATACAGAGTTTCCATAAACAATACAAATTTCACTATTAGTTTTTTAACATACATGTTAGGCTGAGGATGGAGTACTAACGGCCATCCCAAGCCTAACAAACCCAACACAAAAACTTGAGGCAGAGACCTATATTCTCTTGATTGAGGGTTTAAAATGAAGTTATGAGACATTAGTAGGAAAGCAACTAATACTCAAAGGAAGTTATTTTTATACAAGCCATACCTGCACAAAAGAATTCTTGAATCATAAAATATCATCAAGTGCATTCAAGAACCTGTGGAATGATATTCATTCCACATTCAATAATGCATAGAAAGTTGTAAGCAAGCAAATAAAAAAAGAAAGAAAAAAAGGGACCCCGCTGATTATCTACCGAAATAAAAGTGGAATGAAATCTCCACCCTTGGAAAGGAAGCACTTGAGCAAAAAAACACTTGAATTTGTTTTTCATTGGAGAAAAACACTTGAATTTGCCAGAACATTTAAGTAGATTAAGTGATAATAAGCGAAAAAATTACTTTGTTAATACCTTCTATGAGCAAAAAATTATATTCATACTTAACAAGATAAATATGTTTCAAATTCTATTTAAAAATCAAAAACCAAGAAACAAACAAATCATGCAAAGATGTCGTACTCAAATGTCAATCAATCCACACTGTGTCATCAGTAGAACTAAATTAAAATTATTGGATAATAACAGCAGCATCCAACTCATTCACATATCAAATAATACTCATATTATAGTACCTTCCGGCAACCGTGGCATCAAAAGTAAATGTCACGAGAAACTTCCCAGGGTTCTCCTCATCCGGCTCAACCCTCAAAGTTTCCTTTTTTAGGTTAACATCATTTCTGATTGTGACAGCCTTCTGATGCTCAACATATGGGGGAGGAGCATGCATTATAGGCCCACAAGGGTACCGCCCACCAACCCAATTCGCGTGGGCCGGATCCATGTGGGGTGGTGGCGGACGGTGGTGGTGATCATAAGGAGCTGGCAACGGTACAGGCATGGCCGGTGGCGGAGGCGGGTAGTAACCTGGGTACTGGTAATACGGTGGTGGGTTAGGGATAGGGTTAGGGTATTGGGAAGGGTAAGGGGTTGCAGCAGCGAATACGTATCGATTGGCTGTGATTTCTGGCTGCGGTGGTTGTGGTGGCGGAGGGGGTGGGTGGTTCCGTCGGCCTCCCTGTCTCCGTTGGCCATTTACGCTACTACTGCCGACGTTACCCATGGGATTTTCCCTTATTGAATAACAGAGAAAACTCGATAGCCCTAACAGAATTTGATATGGGAGAGAGATATTGGGGATTGTTTTTAGAAAAATAATAATTTCTTGTTTTAGTTGTTGCCAAAAAAAGATGGAAGGAAAGACGTTGAAATTAGAGGAAACAGGTAAATGGCAATATTTAGGGCGAACTGAAACAAAACAACAGGTAGAATGATTGTAGTAGACAGCTTTTAAATGTGAAGAAGGGTGAAGAGAAATAATACTAGTAGTAAATCTTACTATGATTGTTGGCCTCCAAAAACACTGAAGTGTGTGTTACAAGTTTTATAAAAAAAATAGATTGATGATTATAATGAAAGACATTTTTAAAAAGCTTTTATTTCAACAAGTTAGTTAATGATTAGTATGTATGGCGTAGCAAAAAACAGTAGGAGTAGTATGTATGGACTATAATTATTATTTCTATCCAAGAGCTTAAATTTTGCTCTAACTAAACAAATTGCACAAACTGACACAAGTCTCGTGTATTTTTTTAGTCACGTGTCGCTGTCATATCATCAATTTTTGGACGTAACATTATCAATTAAACGTAATAAAAAAATTAAAAATTTAATCCCCTAATTGAAAAAATTAAAAAGACAATCTCCAAAGTGAAATTGAAAAAAATAATTAAAAGTTCAAAGTATTAATCTATTTTTTAATTGATAAATATTGTAATTTTAAATATAATTTACAATTTTCATATTTATTTGATCTAAACTTAAAATGTGAGGCCTCAGATTTTATGAATAAATATTTTTCTCAAAATATTTTTATATTATGGTAATAATTTGATATAATGTTATAATTGTGGGTAATATTTATAAATTTTTAAAAGTATGCAAAGTTGTTATATTATTTTCGATTAGCTAGGGAATATTCTTTTTGTGTGGGGAATATTAAATGACGACTAAGACAATCGTTAAGTGGACCCTACAACGAAATTATTATCGGATTGAGAAAACGACAAAAATATTTTTATAAAATAACGGCAGAAGTTTTCACTGAGATTAATCTTTGTTGAACTACTCGGTAGTAAAAAAAATGCGATGTCTGCGTGGTTCGCGTAAGAAAGACACGCGGTATTGATTATTAATGCTTACGTGAGAAGTCACCGGTTTTGTTCAATTATTACTATATTAATTGTTGCGATTGTATCTCACGTTATTGGATTTAATTATTGTCGATATTTTATATATTATTAAATCAATAATTGAAATGAGCGAGTTAGTAATATTATAAATTGCAATATTAACGATGTCCAAGTTCGCCGCGAGGAGAGGTTTGAATCACCAATTCGCGCCAACAGGGAGAAATCCTTATTGGAAAGCCATATTCTTTCACAGGAGCGACGCAGTCGATTAATATTGTGAATTATAATAATGATGACAAATGTTGTTAAAAATATTGAAAGGATTTTTATGAGGTAGTTGTTGTAAATTTGACGTATTATTTGTAACCCTCATTTACCTATTTTTCAACATTATTGATAGAAAGTTATTTAAATATAATGGGACCCCTTTGATTATGACATGTTGGGGGAGGGAACATGTGGGGCCCACGGTTTAAAAATTGAATGAGTGGGAGGTTTTGATTTTTGGTTTATACGGAGGGAGTATTATTGTTATCATTATATATATATATATATATATATATTATATATATAATATATATAATATATTTTATTTAAAAGATTTTGCTTTAAATATGGATAGTCCAGATTAAAAGTAAATCAATCTGGACTGATTCATAAATTAATTCTTATCAAATTCCATTCTTCATAAATAGAAGCTCATTCCTTCATTATTTTCTTATGAATTCATTGAACTAGAGAGAGAAATTTATGAGAGAAATAAGAAGAAGTCCGCTAACTTTCTTTTCCTTTATCCAGTTTCTTTTACGGTAAGGATATTACTCTTTTGTATTCAAGAAGAGAACTTACATTATTCCATTTCTTTATTATTACATTGGAATAACTCAGTATCTGTGAATACTACCTATACTTGGTGACGTTCTTCTATTATTCGTCTTTATTATTAGTTGGAACATCTCGCATCGTGCTTTCTGTGGGACTGGTTAAAATCTTTATTATTCTCGCATTGGAACATCCCGTCGGTGTGATTTTCACGACTTTGGTTAGATTATTATTATTCTGTTGGAATAACACATCATCTGAAATACTGCGCGTGCGTGGTGATTCTGTTGTTATTCCATTCTTTATTATTACATTTGGAACATCACATCGATTGTGATTTTTCACGACACAATTCCGATTATTATTATTCTGTTGGAATAACTTTGTCTATCACAGGCAATCGCATGCATGGTGATTTCATTGTTATTCCATTCCTTATTATTCTCAAGTTGGTTAAAATTTTGACTTTATACTCCATGAAATTAGTGGAATATCCTCGATATTTCAAGGCTTCATCCATTATTTTCATGGAAATATTCTTATGAGCATTCTTGAATTTTACTCTACAAAGCGATAACATGTTGACAATTTGGACGTTATTAGTTCTGAATAACTTAATTCTTGAACTTGTTTTATTGAATTCTTATATCATTGTCATCATCCTCGTGTTTATATTTTTTAAAGTTATACGTGGCCTATAGAGCATGGATGGACTTGGTATGATTATGATCGGGGATTATTGATTGTAATCATGGTAGTAATGTTATAAATGATGTGGTAAAAGTCCTCATTGGCCCGTAGTGCATTGATGGACGATTGTTGGCATGATCACGACCATTGATGAATACACAAATATTCTTGGCCCGTAGTGCATGGAATTTGTGGTCGTGACCCTAATGAATATCCTTTGTCGTAGTGCAGGGATGATGTGGATTATTTATTAAGCTGAGTCACAGCGATAAAAGTATTGAAAAACCTTATAAAAACATAAAAGATAGTAGATTTTATTCTCTACTTGACTCTTTTAATGGATTGTTTGATCCACTGCAGTTAAACTTGATGTCTATTGTATTTTATCAGTTTAACATTGTTGAAAGCTAATGATAATTTATTCTCGATTATCTTTGTGACGCCCCAAAATTAGGTATCGTCACCCATCTTGGGTCGCCACTTACATGGTACATAAATTCAAATACAACTTATTAATATAAGCTACGTGTACATTACGACATAAACTGTGAGTTTGAATACAAATTTTGTCTACTAGATATTATACAAACTCAAAAGGAGTCCTCATTAAACTATTATCACACTATTTCACGCGAATAGTGAGGACTACTAATGCTATCCTCCGGACCATTACTCCGCTCCCCGACTTCGTCAAACTATGTTCTCATTTCACGAAGAGAAACGGTGAAAGAAAGGGTGAGCTCAACTAGCCCAAGAAGAAATATTATGACTAAGATAATGCGAATAAATTATCATTAGCCTTCAATGATGTTAAAGCGATAAAATACAATGAAGACAACCGGTTTAATCTGCGATGGAATAAGCAACCCATTAAAAGAGTCAGTAGAGAATAAAGTCTACTATCTTTTAGGTTTTAAAAGGTTTTCATCAATTTTTATCGGCGAGACTCGAATTTTAATAAATAAACCACCACATCTAATCATCCACATACCACGGCCAAGGATTTTCATCAAATTATCAATGGTCATGACTATACCGAATCACCCACAGTCATAATCATACCAAAAACTATCCATCAACGCATTATGTGCCATCGAGGACTTTTGTCACATCATTTATATCAAGTCGTGATTATTAGAATGATCCCGGTCATAATCATACTAAGTTCATCTATGCACGTAAGCCAAAGATAACATAATATAACATGAGGATGATGACAATGACATAGTAATTCAATAAAACAAGTTCAAGAATTATTTAATCCATGAATTATTAACGTCCAGATTATCAACACGATCATCGTTTCAGAGAGTAAAATTCAAGAATGATCGGAAGAATATTTCCATGAAAAGATATCTTTGGATGAAGCGCAAATATCAAGGATATTCTACTAATTTCATGGAGTATAAGTCAAAGTTTTAACCAATTTGGGTATAATAAAGAATGGAATAACAAAAGAAATCACCATGCATGCAGACTTCAGATGTAATGTGTTATTCCAACAGTAATAATAATAACGGAACCGAAGTCGGTGAAATTCACACCGATGCGTGATGTTCCAACGTAATAATAAAGATGGAACTGCATCCGATTGTAAAACACACAAATAGGATATTCCAATGAATGATAAAGGCGGAACCAGTCAAGGTGTAAAACACATGCATGCAGGATGTTCCAAGCAGAATAATAGAAGAATGTCACCAAGTATAGGTAAATCACAGATATCTGAGTTATTCCAATGTAATAATAAGCAATGGAATAACATAAGGATTTCACCAAGTATAGGGTATGCCAGCGATATCAAAGTTATGTATAGGGTATGCCACTTTTACAAAAGTTATTCCAATGGAATGATAATGAATGGAATAATGAAGTTCTCTTCAAGAAGAAAGAATAACACCTCTACCGTAAAAGAACTGAATATAGAAGTAGTGAAGTAGTTAGAATACTCTTCTTCTTTCTATAATTTTCTCTCTATAGCTTCTCTCTATAATTTCTCTCTACAGAGTTTCAATGAATTCGTAAGAAAATAATGAAGGAATGAGCTTCTATTTATAGGAAAATGGAATGCATAAGAATTAATCCATGAGCGGTCAGATTGATTTACTTTAATCGACGGTCCATATTTAAAGAAAATCTTTTAAATAAAATATAATATATTCTATTTATATAAAACATTTTACTATGCAAACACTATGCAATACTATGCAAAATACTATGCAACACTACCTTGCATAATAAAATATAATATATTCTATTTATAGAATAACTTTAATAAAGTATTCTATTTTATATAAAAAGATGTTTACATTTTTATTACGTTAATAATACGAATAAAAAAACGTCATTATCGCTATAATAATTCATATTATTAATCGACAATAATGGAATCAAAATCTGGTGACTTCTCATAGGCATGATAATCTGATAATCTTGGTGTCGCTACTATGCAACCACACGATATTCATCGTACTTTTACTACTGAAAGTAGTTCAATAGTATCAGCAGTAAAACTTCGTAGTTATTTTAATAAAATATTTTGTCGTAGACAATAATTACATTGTCAGGTCCACCAATGATTGAGAGTAGTTGTACTAATATTTCCCGCTAAACCAAATATTCCCCACCAATCGAATATAATATAACCACTTGCATACTTTGCAAAATTTATAAATACTACCCACAACTATAATATTATCTTAAATTCACACCATAATATAAAAAAATTATTTCGACAAAATTTAAATCTTTATTGATAAAATCTGGGGTCTCACAATCTCCCTCCTTATGGAATTTCTCCCTCGAAATAGTAGGTAATACACTGGTATGATAAGAGATGAGGATACCTTGAATACCTTTATCGTTTAAAAATATTAAATTCATCTTTGCAATCCTACCAAAGATATTCATTAACAATTCATCTTTGCACTCACGGGCCAAAGATATATATAATGTAAAACCAATAATATCGAGACTTAGCTTAATAGTATCACGACCACGAATTATCCATGCACTTCTCGGCCAAGGATATTCGTGTTTTCAATTCTGATCATGATTATACCGGAATAATCCGTGGTCATAATCATACCAAGTCTATCAATGCACTACTACCAAAGATGACTTTTACCACATCCATGAATTAATATTTCATTCATTGAGACTCATTTCAATAATTAATCCATATCATCGAATCATCCCCGCACTACGTGCCAAGGATATTCATTAAGTATCACGACCACGAATTATCCACGCACGACTACTACCAAAGATAATTGTGTATTCATTAAGTATCAACGACCACAAATTATCCATGCACTACTACCAAAGATAATCGTGTATTCATTAAGTATCACGACCACAAATTATCCATGCACTACTACCAAAGATAATTGTGTATTCATTAATATCACGACCACAAATTATCCATGCACTACTACCAAAGATAATTGTGTATTCATTAAGTATCCGACCACAAATTATCCATGACTTACGCACCAAAGATAATTGTGTTTTCAATTATGGTTATGATTATCTTAGAACAATCCTTGGTCATAATCATACCAAGTCCATCTATGCACTACAAAGCATGAGATGACTTTCAACATAATATAAGCATGAGGATAATGATATAAAGAATCAATCAAATGAGATAAAGGATAAATATTAAACATTTATAATATAATTTATCCAGGATTCAAGAATATCCCCATGTTATCAATCACTTAATAATCTCATAATCTAATAACATTAATATTATAACAATATTTTAATCACTTCTTAAATTTATAAATAATTTATCTCAATTGTTTACTGTGACGCCCCCAAAATAGGTATACACAACACCCATTCCGAGTCGCCAAATACATGGTACAAAAAGCAAACTACAACTTCAATAATACAAATGTCGTGTGAAATACGACAAGATATACTGTGAGTTTAAATATAATATTGTCTTCTAGACAATATCCACATGCAAATAAATCCCCATCATAATTATTGATTCATTATTTTACAAAAATGGTGAGGACTACTAAACAACTCTCTCTAGAACCTTCATTCCATACCCACTGACTAGTACTCGCTACATTCTCGCCTCCCGAGAAGAAAAATGGAACAACAAGAAAAGGGTGAGCTCAACTA
Source organism: Panax quinquefolius (assembly GCA_020205615.1). NCBI lineage: Eukaryota > Viridiplantae > Streptophyta > Magnoliopsida > Apiales > Araliaceae > Panax > Panax quinquefolius. The sequence goes on from CM035161.1 coordinate 26,460,997, forward strand.
GCCCGGTAAAAGAATATTATGACTAAGATAATATACAACAAATTATCGTTAGTCTTCAACAGGAAAAATCGATAGAATACAATGACAACAAGTTTTGAGATCAATATTCGCATAATGAAATAATAATTCATGTAAGAAGAGTTACGTAGAGAATGAAATCTACTATAATCTATGAATTTAATAAATCCATCATCAATATTTTATCCTCGTAACATCAATCAATATGCATCCGGAATCAAATATTCATCTTTGCACTACTGTGCCAAAGATATTCATCATTAGTCATGTTCATTTAAACACACATTGCTCATCTTTGCACTACGGGCCAAAGATATTCTTCAGAAATCATTCATCTTTGCACTACAAAGCAAAAGATATTCTTAAGAAATCATTCATCTTTGCACTCTGGTGCCAAAGATATTCCATAATATCATCATTTAAGACCGAGGATGATGAAAATATTTTTTAAAGAAACGAATCCAAAGTGAAACAAAATGACAAGGATTAAGGATTAAGGATTCGTACTTGGTTTTATCCACGCCCAAAAATACCTCAAAAATAATCATAGTGGTGTAAAATTCAAGAATAATCAAAACATGGATACAATCGAGTTAGTATCCGAATAGATGTTTTAGACGAAAAGAAGAAATTTTATTTTTGATTGAATAAGATCAGATATCGTGAATAAGGTCAGATATCGTGAATAGTGCAGTATACGTGAATAGTAACTCCGACACCAAAAGATAGAAATTCCACAAAAACATCTTCACGCTTCATGAATAGTACTCGTGAATAGTAACTCGTGAATAATAACTCATAAATAGTAACTCGTGAATAGTAACTCATGAATAGTAACCCATGAATAGTAACCCCGACATGAAAAAGTTCCAAATTTGATAAAACTTCAGATCAACATTTCAAAGATAATGATATTGAAGAAATAATATCATTACGAAAAAAAAAATATCCCTTACCTCGAAAGATCAAGATTTAAATTTTAAACACCAGGATATAGGCTATGACTTGGACTTGATCAGAGTATAGCAATACTCAAAGTATACTCAAAATACTCACAAGAATACTCGATAATATAGAGAGAAAACTTCAGTTTTCGGTGTGATTTTCAATTCTAACCTAAGCTCCCTATTTATAGGAAATCGCTAGAAACACCAAAGCAGAAAATTTAATATAATATATTATAATTTTCCACAACTTCATACGCACACTAACAATCTGAATTCAGCCTCCTAACCACATGTTAAATGAGTTTCAAAAATGAAAAAAACGTTTTTGTAATTAAAAATATTTTAAACTTTCAAAATCAATTATTTGAACTTGAACTTCAATAATTCATAATAAATAGCCCTTTCATCAGAAAATTCGAATCTCATGAGTTTTTATAGGAAATTCAATTCTCTACAACTTTGCAGAAGATAGTTTTTCCAAATTCCAAATAGAAATTGACCAAATCCACAAACGGGTGATTTTACAAGTTTATAATCAAATTTCGATCAATAATTGTGTCCACCACACACAAAAAACATGTGTTAAACATTTAATGCCACAAAATACTCTTTCTCCTCATATACTCATATATCCCACATTCGTTGTAAAAATATCATAGTTAATATATTATTAAAATAATATATTTAAATGAATTATTTTATCGTAAAAAGATAAAATATTAATTTTCAACAATTGTCATTTTAAAAATTTTCTCCATCTATATCCACATAAAATCAATATTTTCCTCATCATATAAATCAATAATTAATTATTCACAAATAATATTACAGAATCACAATATTGACAACCGAGCGGGTTCAGGAAAGAGGGGGCTTTCAATAAGAATTTCTTCTTCTGGCCATGCAATTAGGTGACCAAACCTCTCCTTGATGCGAACTTTCTAGACATTGCCAATAATGTTATCTAATAATATTATTCAGATAATATGAATTATTGCTTCGATAATGAAAGAGATCTTGTGTAATGACAATTATTCAAACAACAAAGAATATAAAATATCAACGCAGCAATTATTAACTCAATAAAATCGAAGCAAGAATTATCTGTAACCATTATTGAGTAGTGCCTTCTTACGTAAGAATCAATAATTGGTGCAATACAGGTGTGCTTCTTGTTCAACAACGCGTATTAGTGTGTTTTAACCACCGGGTATTCCAACAAGATAACTGTGAATAACTACGCCAGTTATTTAAAACCAACTTATATTTGTCGTTTTCTTCATCCAATCACTTTTAGTTATGGGGCCCACACATGGTCACTGCCAGTTATCGAATATTCCCCACAAGATCTGAATATTCCACGACCCAAACGAATATTCTAAGCGATAATGAATATTTTATAACCACTTGCTTAATTTGAAATATTTGCATATTTAACCCTTAACTATCCACATTAATCAAATCAACCCTTACTATTTCAAAATAATAAATAAAGGAAATTCCTTTTATTTAAAAATTTCGGGGTCTTACATTTACGCTTTACCATATAATGCATTTAATCATTCAAAAATGTCATACTCATAAAATATCATCACCAATTATCAAATCCCTCATCAAAAAATATGCATATACTCTATATAGGATTCTCTAGCCATAAAATCTTATTTTCAACTTTGTTACTTCATATAACATATTTAACTCATATGTTCGTAATTAAACTATTTTCATGAAAAATACCAAATTAGTCCCAAAATATTTCTTTTTCTGTGATTTAGCATAATATAGTCCCATAATGAAAATATATTTTTCTCGAATTTTTAAAATTCAATTACTATTTTCAAAAATCAATTTCTAATTAATTCCTTAAGAAATTAGCTACCTCAAGTTTAACTCCAAAATTCCCAAATCTTGGCAGGACCTTACACATGTTAACGTGAGCTTCCAGTTTAAATTTCATAGTCATCTGAGTTATAGAACTCCATTATAGCATTTTAAATCGGAAAAACCTAAATATTGAAATAGTCATAACTTGCTCATTTTAAGTCAGAATGAGCTCATTTTTGGACAGGAGGTACTTTATACCATATACGTTCATGTCCCAAAAACCCAGAATTTTTCTCATAATTTAAGTGGCCGAAACAGTCCCTTAAAGTTTCAGGCGTAGCATTTTCGAAATTTACAGCTTTGGCCTCCTTTGCTAAAATCAGTCCACACAAAAATCCACAACACCTTTTCCAGTAAATCCACTTGGATTAGTTAGGTAACTCGTAGATCTAACTCTAGGACTTGACCACATTCAAAAATTCAAAATATAATAAGAGATATGGTCAATTGAATTTCATGTTACGTTTTTCACCAAAATCTGATTTTCAACTCTTTGTGATTTCTAAGAAACTTTCATGTTTTCACATACTAACCAACATAACTCATCATAAAACTTATTAATACCACGAATACCCATGATTTTCATTATTCCAATGCTTTTATTATGACCACGTAAACTGTTCATTTTAGTTGAAGAAATATTTGAGGGTTTAAGAAATGGGTTTTTATCTTTGGGGTCAATACAAAATTCGATTTCACGCTCTAGGGTAGGCTAAGAAGTCTTCAAGAATACGCCAGAAATTTATTAATAATAGAAATATCATTCAAAAGCGCTACTCTTATTCAAGACTTGGATAAGACGTCACATTGATACCAACTGTGACTTCTATCCCTTAACCTAGATAAGACCTCACAATGATACTATCAACTTGCCATCTTCATCATGGACGTCGCCTACTGTAAAGTCCGCTGAAGCTTCGGTGCATTCCACACAAGGAAGTCAACAACGAAAGGATCGGGCTCTTTACTTATGGCTTGATATGTTGATTAACTTTAGGATTTGGTTACTTTGAATTCAGATAACATGAGTTGGTTAGGAATATGAAAGCTAACAACCTTACAAAAAGAATAATGAGTAGTTAATCAATCGTTTTCAAAAATTACCTCAAAGGCAAGTATTTTCAAAGAGATAAGAGAGCGAAGTAACGTGAAAGTGTTTATTTGAAACAACAAGATTAATAAACAATTTGGAGGTAACGAAGGTTTCTCCCAACGAAGTTTCAATAGATAAATCAAAGTCTAATTTCTCCGAGTCAAATTTAAACGTTGAACGCAAAGCAAGAGAGATAAAAGAATGGGTAGAACAAGATCTAATAAGGTATAGACTTCGCAAAATTTATAATTAACTAACCTGTGCTAACTTCGTTCGGGTTACCCACTTTTGAGAAGTCACAAAAACGCTTCTTCCCGAAACCACCCGATTTTGTTTTGTCCGTATCCGCCTTTGGTGCCACTATCCAAATTGGACTTGACTTCACTATAACGACAAAATCGAGCTAAATGACCTTTCTTCTTGAAATTTCCACTTTATTATCTTTGCCATGATTACCACAAAGAAGTGGTTACCATTCTTAGCATGATAATTTCCACGATGGTTATCATTGTTCGAAAGGTTGCCACCGAAGATGATTATTATCGTGTTGTTGGTCGTTACCTTTTGTTTGAACTGAATCAACACTCTCATGTGCTTCATTGCTTATCTCAAAGATTTTCAGATGCCATTCTCAAACACATCATTCACAAAACAAGGGTTAATTGACATTTAACAAATTATCCCTATATTCAATTGACCAATCAAATACCAAATAAACTTAGGTAGGTCATACTAATGAAGAAGAATCCCGAATCTCTCCCTCCTAGTTCTTATCTCAAGATCTTAGCTGAGGATCATATCCCTAAGCTCGATACCAACTGTGACTCACGGACACCAACTTATGTCAAGACCTCACATTGGTACTTTCATCACCACACCGAAAGACGGCGTCCCCTACGGAGAGTCCGGGCGGTGCATTCCCCATCAACAAGAAGTCACCAATGAGAGGCTCGGGGCTCTTCACACTTATGGCTCGATACCAATCATGGCGCCCCCAAAATTAGGTATCGTCACCCATCTTGGGTCGCCACTTACATGGTACATAAATTCAAATACAACTTACTAATATAATCATGTCGTGTACATTACGACATAAGCGTGAGTTTGAATACAAATTTTGTCTACTAGATATTATACAAACTCAAAAGGAGTCCTCATTCCAACTATTATCACACACTATTTCACGTAATAGTGAGGACTACTAATGCTATCCTCTCGACCATTACTCCGTTCCCGACTCGTCGGCTATGTTCTCATTTCACAAGAGAACGGTGAAAGAAAGGGTGAGCTCAACTAGCCCAAAGAAGAAATATTATGACTAAGATAATGCGAGAATAAATTATCATTAGCTTTTCAACAATGTTAAACCGATAAAATACAATAGACAACCGGTTTAAGCTGCATAGCGGAATAAGCAACCCATTAAAAGAGTCAAGTAGAGAATAAAGTCTACTATCTTTTAGGTTTTAAAAGGTTTTCATCATTTTTATCATTTGAGACTCAAATTTTAATAAATAAACCACCACATCTAATCATCCTGCGTACCTTGCGATCAAGGATTTTCATCAAATTATCAATGGTCATGACTATATACAAGAATCACCCTGGTCATAATCATACCAAAAACTATCCATCATCGCATTATGTGCCACCGAGGACTTTTGTCACATCATTTATATCAAGTCATGATTATACCGAATGATCCCGGTCATAATCATACTAAGTTCATCTATGCACGTAAGCCAAAGATAACATAATATAACATGAGGATGATGACAATGACATAGTAATTCAATAAAACAAGTTCAAGAATTATTTAATCCATGAATTATTAACGTCCGGATTGTCGGCATAATCTCTTTTTTTAGAGTAAAATTCAAGAATGATCGGAAGAATATTTCCATGAAAAGATCTTTGGATGAAGCGCAAATATCAAGGATATTCTACTAATTTCATGGAGTATAGAAGTCAAAGTTTTAACTAATTTGGGTATAATAAAGAATGGAATAACAAAAGAAATCACCGTACATGCAGATTGCAGCATAAGCAGGTTATTCCAACAGAATAATAATAACGAAACGGTCGGTGAAATTCACACCAAACAGGATGTTCAAATGAATAATAAAGATGGAACCAGATCCGGTGTAAAACACACAAATAGGATATTCCAACAGAATGATAAAAGCGGAACCAGTAGGTGTAAACAAAACATGTGATGCACGGGATGTTCCAATGAGAATAATAGAAGAATGTCACCAAGTATAGGTAAATGGCAGTATACAAAAGTTATTCCAATGTAATAATAAGCAATGGAATAACATAAGGATTTCACCAAGTATAGGGGTATGCCATGATATCTGAGTTATGTATAGGGTATGCCACTTTTAAAGTTATTCCAATGAATGATAATGAATGGAATAATGAAGTTCTCTTCAAGAAGAAAGAATAACACCCTTACAGTAAAAAAGAACGAATATAGAAGTAGTGAAGTAGCAGAATACTCTTCTTCTTTCTATAATTTTCTCTCTATAGCTTCTCTCTATAATTTCTCTCTCAGAGTTTCAATGAATTCGTAAGAAAATAATGAAGGAATGAGCTTTATTTATAGGAAAATGGAATGCATAGTAACTAATCCATGAACGGTCCAGATTGATTTACTTTAATCGACGGTCCATATTTAAAGAAAAATCTTTTAAATAAAATATAATACATTCTATTTATATAAAAATATTTTACTATGCAAACACTATACAATACTATGCAAAATACTATGCAACACTATGCATAATAAAATATAATATATTCTATTTATAGAATAACTTTAATAAAGTATTCTATTTTATATAAAAGATGTTTACATTTTATTACGTTAATAATCTGAATAAAACAAAACGTCATTATCATTATAATAATTCATATTATTAATCGACAATAATGGAATCAAAATGAGTGACTTCTCACATAAGGCATCGATAATCAATACTGGTGTGCTACTATGCAACCACACGACATTATTTTTTTACTACCGAAAGTAGTTCAATAGTATCAACCAGCAGTAAAACTTCCGCCGTTATTTTAATAAAATATTTTTGTCGTCAATAATAATTACATTATTGGGGTCCAATTAATGATTGATAGTTGTATGCGAATATTCCCTGCTAAACCGAATATTCCCCAACCAATCGAATATAATATAACCACTTGATACTTTACAAAATTTATAAATACTACCCACAACTATAATATTATCTTAAATTCACACCATAATATAAAAAATTATTTCGACAAAATTTAAATCTTTATTGATAAAATCTGGGGTCTCACAATCTCCCTCCTTATGGAATTTAAGCCTCGAAATTAGGGTGCGATACTGGTATGATAAGAGATGAGGATACCTTGAATACCTTTATCGTTTAAAAATATTAAATTCATCTTTGCAATCAGGCCAAAGATATTCATTAACAATTCATCTTTGCGAAGATATTTTACAGCCAAAGATATATAAGCGTAAAACCAATAATCTTTTGAGACTTAGCTTAATAGTATCACGACCACGAATTATCCATGCACCAACGCCAAGGATATTCGTGTTTTCAATCTGATCATGATTATACCGAATAATCCGTGGTCATAATCATACCAAGTCTATCAATGCACTACTACCAAGATGACTTTTACCACATCCATGAATTAATATTTCATCACTTGAGACTCATTTCAATAATTAATCCATATCATCGAATCATCCCCGCACTACTGGTGCCAAGGATATTCATTAGTATCACGACCACGAATTATCCATGCACTACTACCAAAGATAATTGTGTATTCATTAGTATCACGACCACAAATTATCCATGCACTACTACCAAAGATAATCGTGTATTCATTAGTATCACGACCACAAATTATCCATGCACTACTACCAAAGATAATTGTGTATTCATTAGTATCACGACCACAAATTATCCATGCACTACGGCCAAAGATAATTGTGTATTCATTAGTATCACGACCACAAATTATCCATGCACTACGACCAAAGATAATTGTGTTTTCAATTACGGTTATGATTATCTACCGAACATCCACTCGTCATAATCATACCAAGTCCATCTATGCTTCTACAGTGCCATGATGACTTTCAACATAATATAAGCATGAGGATAATGATATAAAGAATCAATCAAATGAGATAAAGGATAAATATTAAACATTTATAATATAATTTATCCAGGATTCAAGAATATCCCCATGTTATCAATCACTTAATAATCTCATAATCTAATAACATTAATATTATAACAATATTTTAATCACTTCTTAAATTTATAAATAATTTATCTCAATTGTTTACTGTGACGCCCCCAAAATAGGTATACACAACACCCATTCGAGTCGCCAAATACATGGTACAAAAAGCAAACTACAACTTCAATAATACAAATGTCGTGTGAAATACGACAAGATATCTTAATGAGTTTAAATATAATATTGTCTTCTCAGACAATATCCACATGCAAATAAATCCCCATCATAATTATTGATTCATTATTTTACAAAAATGGTGAGGACTACTAAACAACTCTCTCTAGAACCTTCATTCCATACCCCACTAAGTACTACGCATTACATTCTCGCCTCCCGAGAAGAAAAATGGAACAACAAGGAAAAGGGTGAGCTCAACTAGCCCGAAGAAAGAATATTATGACTAAGATAATATACAACAAATTATCGTTAGTCTTCAACAGGAAAAATCGATAGAATACAATAAGCAACAAGTTTCGGATCAATATTCGAATTTGAAATAATAATTCATAGAAGAGTTACGTAGAGAATGAAATCTACTATAATCTATGAATTTAACAGTCCATCATCAATATTTTATCCTCGTAACATCAATCAATATACATACGGAATCAAATATTCATCTTTGCACTTCTGGCCAAAGATATTCATCGATTGGTCATATTCATTTAAACACTGTTCATCTTTTTACTACTGGGCCAAAGATATTCTTCAGAAATCATTCATTTTGACACACCTACTGAGCCAAAGATATTCTTAAGAAATCATTCATCTTTGCACTACTGGGCCAAAGATATTCCATAATATCATCATTTAAGATCGAGGATGATGAAAAATATTTTTTAAAGAAACGAATCCGGTGAAACAAAATGACAAGGATTAAGGATTAAGGATTCGTACTTGGTTTTATCCACGTCCAAAAATACCTCAAAAATAATCATAGTGGTGTAAAATTCAAGAATAATCAAAACATGGATACAATCGAGTTAGTATCCGAATAGATGTTTTAGACGAAAAGAAGAAATTTTATTTTTGATTGAATAAGACCAGATACGTGAATAGTGTCAGATATCGTGAATAGTGCCAGATATCGTGAATAGTAACTCTCAGACACCAAAAGATAGAAATTCCACAAAAACATCTTCACGCTTCATGAATAGTACTCGTGAATAGTAACTCGTGAATAGTAACTCATAAATAGTAACTTCGTGAATAGTAACTCATGAATAGTAACCCATGAATAGTAACCCGAGCATGAAAAAGTTCCAAATTTGATAAAAACTTCAGATCAACATTTCAAAGATAATGATATTGAAGAAATAATATCATTACGAAAAAAATAATATCCCTTACCTCGAAAGATCAAGACTTCTAATTTGAAACAGGATATAGGCTATGACTTGGACTTGCACCGTATATAATACTCAAAGTATACTCAAAATACTCACAAGAATACGCTCGATAATATAGAGAGAAAACTTGATTTAACGGTGTGATTTTCAATTCTAACCTAAGCTCCCTATTTATAGGAAATTGCTTAGAACACCAAAAAGCGAGAAAATTTAATATAATATATTATAATTTTTCCACAACTTCATACGCACACTAACAATCTGAATTCAGCCTCCTAACCACATGTTAAATGAGTTTCAAAAATGAAAAAAACGTTTTGTAATTAAAAATATTTTAAACTTCCAAAAATCAATTATTTGAACTTCGAACTTCAATAATTCATAATAAATAGCCCTTTCATCAGAAAATTTGAATCTCATGAGTTTTTATAGGAAATTCAATTCTCTACAACTTTACAGAAGAAAGTTTTTCCAAATTCCAAATAGAAATTGACCAGAAATCCACAAACGGGTGATTTTACAAGTTTATAATCAAATTTTGGTCAATAATTGTGTCCACCAACACACACAAAACATGTGTTAAACATTTAATGCCACAAAAATACTCTTTCTCCTCATATACTCATATATCCCACATTCGTTGTAAAAAATATCACCAATTAATATATTATTAAAATAATATATTTAAATGAATTATTTTATCGGAAAAAGATAAAATATTAATTTTCAACAATTGTCATTTTAAAAATTTTCTCCATCTATATCCACATAAAATCAATATTTTCCTCATCATATAAATCAATAATTAATTATTCACAAATAATATTACGAGAATCACAATATTGACAACCAGCGGGTTCAGGGAAGAGGGGCTTTCAATAAGAATTTCTTCTTCTCTGGTAGCGCAATTAGGTGACCAAACCTCTCCTTAAAGCGAGAACTTTCTAGACATTGCCAATAATGTTATCTAATAATATTATTGAGATAATATGAATTATTGCTTCGATAATGAAAGATACTTTGTGTAATGACAATTATTGAAACAACAAAGAATATAAAATATCAACGCAAAGCAATTATTAACTCAATAAAATATTGAAGCGGTAATTATCTGTAACCATTATTGAGTAGTGCCTGCTCACGTAAGAATCAATAATTGGTGCAATACCGTGTGCTTCTTGTTCAACAACAGCGTATTAGTGTGTTTTAACCACCGGGTATTCAACAAGATGATACTTGAATAATAACTACGCATAGTTATTTAAAAACAACTTATATTTGTCGTTTTCTTCATCCAATCACTTTCAAGTTATGGGGCCACACACACGGTCTTGCTAGTCGCAATACGAATATTCCCCGACAAGATACGAATATTCCACGACCAAACGAATATTCCCAAGACGATAATGAATATTTTATAACCACTTGCTTAATTTGAAATATTTGCATATTTAACCCTTAACTATCCACATTAATCAAATCAACCCTTACTATTTCAAAATAATAAATAAAGGAAATTCCTTTTTATTTAAAAATTTGGGTCTTACAACCTCCCTCCTTATGAAATTTTCGTCCTCGAAATTGACGTGACGATATCTGGTGTTTTGAAAAGGTGAGGATACCTCGCTTTCATTTCCGCTTTCAACTCCCGTGTCATTTCCTCATATAGCATGATTCCTCCATAAAACTTTAACTTGTGGTATAACCTTTCTTGGCGTAGGACATGCTCCTTCCTATCCAAAATCTTGACGGTACCTCCTCATACGTTAAGTCTTGGCTATCTCAAATGGGTTCTAACTTCTATAACGTGGTTCGGGTCTTTCACATATTTACTGAAAATGAGATATGTGAAACACATTATGAACACGAGACATTCTCGAGGTAACGCAAGTCTATAGGCTACATTTCCTACTCGGTCAAGAATTTGAAATGGACCGATAAATCGTGGATTGAGCTTTCTCTCTTCCCAAATCTTGTAACTCCCTTCCATGGAGTAACTTCATGCAATAATACATGATCCCCTACATTAAATTCCCGTCCTTTCGATGAAGATCCGCATAACTCTTTTGTCGATCTTGTGCCGTTTGTATATCGTTGTCGAATTATTTGGATCTTTTCGGTAGTCATACGTCTTAACTCGGGTCCCAACAATGTTGCTTCACCCACCTCATCCCAACATATTGGAGAACGACATTTTCATTCCATATAATGCTTGAATGGAACCATGCCTATATTTGTTTAATAACTATTGTTGTATGAGAATTCCACCAATGGCAAGTACTTATCCCAACTTCCTTTGAAATCTAGGACACGAGTTTTAATATATCTTCAAGAGTTTGAGTAGTCCTTTACGATTGCCCATCCGTTTGAGGATGGTATGCCAAACCGAATCGTAAATTGCGTGCCCATAGCTTTCTAACCCAAAATCATGAAGTGAATCTTGGGTCACGATCTAAAACTATGGATCTTGGCATGCCATGCAATCTCACAATCGCATTTACGTACATACGAGAAAGGCGTTCGAGGAATAAGTCTCTCGTGTCGGAAGAATGAAGCGAGACTTGGTTAATCTATAATAACCCAAATAGCATTGATGCCTTGAGAAACCGCGGGAAGACCCGTAATTGAAATCCATAGTAATGTGTTCCCACTTCCATTCAGGAATCTCAAGTGGTTGCAACGGACCCTTAGGTACAAGATGTTCCGCCTTTTACGCGTTGGCAAGTTAAACACATCGAGATAAACTTTGCAATCTCTCTCTTCATATTGTTCCACCAAAATGTATGTCGAAGATCACGATACATTTTAGTACTTCGAGATGGATTGCAAATGGCGATTGTGTGCCTCCATCATAATCTTGTACTTCAAATCGAGTCGTTAGGAACACAAAGTCTAGAGTGGACTCAAGTATTCCTTCTTCATCAATTTCTCGCTTCGGAATAGCTCCTTCTTGTACTTTTTCTTCTTCATACGCATCAACTCCGGGTCGGTGGCTTGAGCAACCTTAACTTTTTCTATTAAAGTTGGCTCTATCATATACTTGACATCATCGCACTCGTTCTCGCATATAATCTTCTACTCACCGCGTCGCCTACCACGTTCGCTTTTCAGATGGTATAGTTCGAATATGTCTTTGAAATGAGTCTCCTCTTGAGTTCTTGGAAAGCTCTTCCCACATTCCTTGCTCCATTCGAATTTTGTATCTCTACGAGTCATTGCGTTAATGGAATAGCAATTCGAGAATATCCTTCAACGAATCTCCTATAATAACCAACTGGCTTTGAAAGCTACGTCTTTCGATAATCGACTTAGGTTGCTCTCAACTGTGACTCATATCCCAATCTTGGATAAAGACGTCACAATGACACCTATCGGTTTACTATCGCGCGAATATGGCGTCCCTAGGAGAGTTCGGCTTAGGTGAATTCCACAAAAGGAAGTCACAAAATAAAGGCTCGGTACCAAATTCTATAGTTGAATTTTTAACTCACGAAGTTCAATAGAGCCATTCGATATGAGATTTTAGAAATGAGTTTTGTCTGGGTTCAAAGTCGATACAAAATTTAATATCGAGCTTTGGGAGTAAGCCAAGAAATTCTTCAGAAATACGTCGGGAGAAAATCAATAACAACATGGGAATATTATTCAAATCGGCGTGTCTTTATTCAAATCCATAACATGGACTAAGAAAACTTGACATCCGTAATAAACGAATGACTTCATGGCTTGATATGAAAATGTTTGACTACTGATGGTTTGATTGCTTGAATTGAATAACAAAGTTGCTTAGGAATATGAAAACTAATAACCTTACAAAAGCAATCAATTTGGCATGATGAGTAGTTAACCTTAAAATCACATCAAAAGCAAATATCTCTATAGAAATAAGGTTAACGAGTGTAATGTGATAGTGCCAACTTGAATCAAGCAAGATTTTTAAACAACGGATGTAATGAAAGTTTCTCCTAATGGAGTCTCCATGAGATAGGTCAAAGTTTAATTTCTCCGTAGTCAAGTTCAAACGTTGGCGCAAGTAAGAGAGATAAAAGAATGGGTAGAACCAATATCTAGTAAGGTATATACTTCATAAGAATTTATAATTAACTAACCCGTGCTAACTTCGTTCGGGTTCTCGCATTTTGACCGATCACAACAAACGCTTCTTCCGGAATCGTTGACTTTGACTTTTACGGGACATCCTTTTGAGTCACCATTCTCATTTGGATTTGGGTTTCGATATCGCATCTGATCGAGCGATATGTCCTTCTTTTCCACAATTATAGCATACCTTAAAGCTGCTGTGGGCGGTTTCAATGATATGTCCCTCTTTCCCACATTTGTAAGATATGACCTTGGGTGGTCGTTCTCCTCCTTAAAACTAGTTACATCTTGCCGACGTCTTCACATGGTCGTTGTTGAATCTCCTCTTTTTAAAATCTCCTCCGACTCGCTCTTTTCTATTTTCATGGCCACGATTACCACGAGTGGTTACCGCCTTTGTCCAGTATTCTTCTTCTTTCTCCGTTGGTTATCGTTATTCGATGATCGCTATCTTGGTATGATCCTGGTTATGGTCCCTCGGTTGAACGTACTCGTTATCTCATTTCTAACAATTTGAGCCTGATTGACAACATCCGAATAGAGAAAATTTATGAGAAATGAGATCTCGACGTATGTCGGGTTTCAAACCTCTCGAAACATCCGCGTATACGTTCCTCATTCTCCACCAAATGAGGTGCAAAACTGGATAACTCCGCGAACTTCGCCTCATGGGACACCGTCATGTTATTCTCGCTTCTAGTCTAATAAACTCCACTTCCTTCATACGACGAATACTTTCGTGGAAGTACTTGTCATTGAATTTCAAACGTCTCCCATGACATCTTTGAGCCGAAAGTGGATGGATGATGCACGCTTCATGATTCCCACCGATGAATCTGCCTCGCCACGGAACATAAAGGTGGAGAATGGAACTTTCTCATTCTCCGTGCATCCCAAGACATCGAATATCTTGGTAATTTGTTTGACCCACGTCTCGCCTTTAATCGGATCCGGCTTCCCCGAACTCGGTGGTCCCAACTCTTTGAAGCGCTTGGTTTGTGACCATCCGTGAATTCTTATCATTTCCTCTGTATTTTGAACACGAGTCTCTCTAAATCGATTTTGCATGAATCGCAAAAAGCTTCTAAACATCCCTCGTTCATCATACTTTCATTGGTGTTGTTCACGGGAGGAACATTGCGACTGTTGCACGTTCTCCTCGTTGGTAAAGTATGACAGCATCTCCACGGTCTCATTTACTCCATTGTTAATATTCTCGATCGACATTTCTCAAACATCATCATAAAATAAGGGTTAATTAAGGAAATCAATATATCACATAATATCCCTATATCTTGACCAACTAACAAATAAGCTTAGGTAGGACACACACTAGCGAAGGATTTACTCGTCTCTCCCTCCTAGTTTTATTTCCCGATCTCCATTGGAGATCATATCCCTAAGCTCGATATTAACTGTGGACGCCCCCAAAATAGGTATACACAACACCCATTTCGAAGTCGCCAAATACATGGTACAAAAAGCAAACTACAACTTCAATAATACAAATGTCGTGTGAAATACGACAAGATATATCTTAATGAGTTTAAATATAATATTGTCTTCTGAGACAATATCCACATGCAAATAAATCCCCATCATAATTATTGATTCATTATTTTACAAAAATGGTGAGGACTACTAAACAACTCTCTCTAGAACCTTCATTCCATACCCCAGCTATTAGTACTCATTACATTCTCGCCTCACGAGAAGAAAAATGGAACAACAAGGAAAAGGGTGAGCTCAACTAGCCCGGTAAAGAATATTATGACTAAGATAATATACAACAAATTATCGTTAGTCTTCAACAGGAAAAATCGATAGAATACAATAGGCAACAAGTTTTGGATCAATATTCGCGATTGAAATAATAATTCATAGAAGAGTTACGTAGAGAATGAAATCTACTATAATCTATGAATTTAACGATCCATCATCAATATTTTATCCACTGTAACATCAATCAATATACATCGGAATCAAATATTCATCTTTGCACTACTGAGGCGAAGATATTCATCGATTAGTCATGTTCATTTAAACACTGCTCATCTTTGCACTACTGCCAAATATATTCTTCGGTAAATCATTCATCTTTCATCTTCTATATTCTTAATGGGCCAAAGATATTCTTTAGAAATCATTCATCTTTGCACTACATGTGCCAAAGATATTCCATAATATCATCATTTAAGATCGAGGATGATGAAAAATATTTTTTTTAAAGAAGCGAATCCGATTGAAACAAAATGACAAGGATTAAGGATTAAGGATTCGTACTTGGTTTTATCCACGCCCAAAAATACCTCAAAAATAATCATAGTGGTGTAAAATTCAAGAATGATCAACACATGGATACAATCGAGTTAGTATCCGAATAGATGTTTTGGACGAAAAGAAGAAATTTTATTTTTAGGTGAATAATAGTCAAGTATCGTGAATAGTGTCAGATATCGTGAATAGTGCCGATATCGTGAATAGTAACTCAGACACCAAAAGATAGAAATTCACAAAAAACATCTTCACGCTTCATGAATAGTACTTTCGTGAATAGTAATCGTGAATAGTAACTTCATGAATAGTAACTTCGTGAATAGTAACTCGTGAATAGTAACTCATGAATAGTAACCCATGAATAGTAACCCCGAGCATGAAAAAGTTCCAAATTTGATAAAAACTTCGGATCAACATTTCAAAGATAATGATATTGAAGAAATAATATCATTACTGAAAAAAATAATATCCCTTACCTCGAAAGATCGATCTTACAATTTAAAAACAGGATATAAGCTATGACTTGGACTTTTGACCGTATATAGCAATACTCAAAGTATACTCAAAATACTCACAAGAATACGCTCGATAATATAGAGAGAAAACTTTGATTTACGGTGTGATTTTCAATTCTAACCTAAGCACCCTATTTATAGGAAATTGCTTAGAACACCAAAAAAGCGAAAATTTAATATAATATATTATAATTTTTCCACAACTTCATACGCACACTAACAATCTGAATTCAGCCTCCTAACCACATGTTAAATGAGTTTCAAAAATGAAAAAAACGTTTTGTAATTAAAAATATTTTAAACTTCCAAAATCAATTATTTGAACTTGAACTTCAATAATTCATAATAAATAGCCCTTTCATCAGAAAATTGAATCTCGCATGAGTTTTTATAGGAAATTCAATTTCTACAACTTTGCAGAAGAAAGTTTTTCCAAATTCCAAATAGAAATTGACCGAAATCCACAAACGCGGGTGATTTTTAAGAAATTTATAATCAAATTTGATTCGATAATTGGGTCCACCAACACACAAAACATGTTTTAAACATTTAATGCAACAAAAATACTCTTTCTCCTCATATACTCATATATCCCACATTCAGTTGTAAAAATATCACTAGTTAATATATTATTAAAATAATATATTTAAATGAATTATTTTATCGAAAAAGATAAAATATTAATTTTCAACAATTGTCATTTTAAAAATTTTCTCCATCTATATCCACATAAAATCAATATTTTCCTCATCATATAAATCAATAATTAATTATTCACAAATAATATTATGAGAATCACAATATTGTGACCAGGCGGTTCAGGGAAGAGGGCTTTCCAATAAGAATTTCTTCTTCTTGGTAGCATGATTAGGTGACCAAACCTCTTCTCCTTAGAGAACTTTCTAGACATTGCCAATAATGTTATCTAATAATATTATTCAGGATAATATGAATTATTGCTTCGATAATGAAAGATTGTGTAATGACAATTATTGAAACAACAATGAATATAAAATATCAACGCAGCAATTATTAACTCGATAAAATCTTGAGCAGTAATTATCGTAACCATTATTGAGTAGTGCGTTTTTACGTAAGAATCAATAATTGGTGCAATCTGGTGTATGCATTGCTCAACAACGCAGCGTATTAGTGTGTTTTAACCACCGGGTATTTCAACGATATTAACGGTAATAACTACTGTAGTTATTTAAAAACAACTTATATTTGTCGTTTTCTTCATCCAATCACTTTCCGTTATGGGGCCCACACATGGGCTGCTTGCCGTGTATACGAATATTCCCAAGCAGCACGAATATTCCACGACCAAACGAATATTCCCGACGATAATGAATATTTTATAACCACTTGCTTAATTTGAAATATTTGCATATTTAACCTTAACTATCCACATTAATCAAATCAACCCTTACTATTTCAAAATAATAAATAAAGGAAATTCTTTTTATTTAAAAATTTGAGGTCTTACATTTACGCTTTACCATATAATGCATTTAATCATTCAAAATGTCATACTCATAAAATATCATCACCAATTATCAAATCCTCATCAAAAAATATGCATATACTCTATATAGGATTCTCTCAGCCATAAAATCTTATTTTCAACTTTGTTCTTTCATATAACATATTTAACTCATATGTTTAAGTAATTAAACTATTTTCATGAAAATACCAAATTAGTCCCAAAATATTTCTTTTACGTGATTTAGCATAATATAGTCCCATAATGAAAATATATTTTCTCTTAATTTTAAAATTCAATTACTATTTTTCAAAAATCAATTTCTAATTAATTCCTTAAGAAATTAGCTACCTCAAGTTTAACTCCAAAAATTCCCAAATCTTGGCGGGACCTTCGCACATGTTAGCGTGAGCTTAGGTTTAAATTTCATGGTCATCGGAGTTATAGAACTCCGGTTATAGCATTTTAAATCGGAAAAACCTAAATATTGAAATAGTCATAACTTGCTCATTTTAAGTCGAGAATGAGCTCATTTTTGGACAGGAGGTACTTTATACCATATACTTTCATGTCCCAAAAACCCAAAATTTTTCTCATAATTTAAGTGGCCGAAACAGTCCCTTAAAGTTTTAAGCAGTAGCATTTTGAAATTTACAGCTTTGGCCTCCTTTGCTAAAATCAGTCCACACAAAATCCACAACACCTTTTCCAGTAAATCCACTTGGATTAGTTAGGTAACTCGTAGATCTAACTCTAGGACTTGACCACATTCAAAAATTCAAAATATAATAAGAGATATGGTCAATTGAATTTCATATTACGTTTTTCACCAAAATCGATTTTCAACTCTTTGTGATTTCTAAGAAACTTTCATGTTTTCACATACTAACCAACATAACTCATCATAAAACTTACTAATACCACGAATACCCATGATTTTCATTATTCCAATGCTTTTATTATGATCACGTAAATTTGTTCATTTTAGTTGAAGAAATATTTGAGGTTTAAGAAATGGGTTTTTATCTTTGGGGTCAATACAAAATTCGATTTCACGCTCTAGGGTAGGCTAAGAAGTCTTCAAGAATCGCCAAGAAATTTATTAATAATAGAAATATAGATAATGATATCTGAAAATACATCATTACGAAAAACAATAATATCCTCACCGAAAAGATCAAGATTCGTATTGTAAAATACCGTAATTCATAGGTCAAGGAAAGCTCGCACCGCCTAGCAATAACACTCAAAGTATACTCATTATAATACTCACAAGAATTTACCGATAATACAGGAGAGAAAACTTCATCAAAGATTTTCAATTCTAACCTCAGAATGAATCAATCTATTTATAGAAATCGCTGTAACACCAAAGTAAAATTTAATAAATTAATCATATATATATATATATATATATATCATATATAGGTCAAATTATACCAAACCTTTAGAATTCAGATCCCAGCATTTCCTGCTCACCTCTTCTAGAAAAGTAAGAAAAAAAACGTATGTTCAAAGATAAATAATTAAAACTTTCAAAATCAATCTATCTTTAAGAGTTTCTAACTTCAATAATTCATATAGATAACAGTCCTTTCATCAGAAAATTCAATCTCGCGACGTTTTATAGGAAATTCAATTTCAACTGGCATGATGAAAAAAGTTCAAATTCCAAATGGAAATCGGACCAAACTACAAACAAAGTGATTTAAGGTACAAAATCAAGGATTTCAAATAATTAAATGGGGTCCAATTGACATGTTTAACATGTTTATCCAAAAGATTTCAAATAAAAAATACTTTTCCTCCTCGTATACTCATATATCCTCACATTCAAGTAAAATGATCACCGTTAATATATTATTAAATATATGTTAAGTATCCTAATTAGATGTTTATCGTAAAAGATAGAAATATTAATTTTTACTGAATTGATCATTTCGTGAATAATTTTCCGTATACGTGAATAAGAATTCACACATAAAGATGCTTAAATTTTCTCATCATATAAACAATTAATTATTCACAAGCTACACATAGTAATCACACATCGGTTAACCAGCAGCTCCTGAATAAGAGCAGGGGCTATCAGAATCAGAATAAAGAATTTCTTCACCATGCCGCAATTGTGTGACCAAGAACCTCCTCCCATACGTAACTTTCTAGACATTGCCAAGGCCAATGTTGATCTAATAATATTATTCAGAGCATAATACACCATCATTTATAATGAAAAACGATATCGTGTAATGACAATAATATCAAACAACAAAGAATATCCTTACCTCAAATATCAACGCAGAATTATTAACTTAATAAAACCCTGACATAAATAGTATCATCGTGAATCTATTATCAGATAAAGGCTTCACGTAAGAATCAATAATTGGTGCAATACCGTGTGCATACCGCCAACAACGCGTACTTCAGCTCGGGTGTGATTTAACCCAACCTGGGTATTCCAACATTTATAGATATACGCTAACCACGAAGTTATTTAAAAACGAACTAACATATTCACGCTAATTTCATCCAATCGCTTCTCCGTTACGGGGCCCACACGGTCAAGGCAATGTATCTGAATATTATTCCCAACAAAGACATGTTAAATGAGTTCCATCATCAAACTGAATATTCTTGACAATTAATGAATATTTATAACTGATTTTGCTTATTTCAAAATCAATTCGCGATTTAACCCTCGTAACTATCCACATTAATTCAAATCAACCCTCATTCATTTCAGAAAATAATGAAATCAAAGGAAATTCTTTATTTAAAGTGAATTCAATCTGTCTTACAACTCCCTCCTTGGGCTTAAAGTTTTTCCAAATTCCTAAATCAGACGAGACGACCGGTGTTTCTAAAAGGTGAGGATACCTCGCTTTCTACTCAAGCCTAACTCCCAAAATAGCCTCGCTATAAAGACGCATGTCCTCCAAATACACAACTTTAACTCGTATTAAACATTTCATGCCACAAGTAGGATACGCCTTCCTTCCTATCCAAGATACTTTGACAGTACCTCCTCACACGCTAAGTCTTCTGCCATCTCGTCTTCTATTTCTAATCAATAACGTGGTTAAACGACCTTTGCCATATTTACTTAAGCATGAGCAGAAACACATTACTTCAACACGAGACATACTGAGGTAACGCAAGCTCATAGCTACATTTCCTACTTCCTATCTAAGAATATCGAAATGGACCAATAAAATCGGATTGAGCTTTCCTCATCTTCCCAAATCTTGTAACTACCATTCCACGGAGCAACTCGCAATCAATACACGACATCCCCACATGGTGAAAGTTTCCACGCCCTTTCGGCTGAAGATCCGTGACAACCTTTTGGTTTATCTTGTGCCGCAATTGGTAGTGCTTGTCGAATCATTCGATCTTTTTCTGTGAGTCATAATGAGCTAACTCTTCTAGACATTGCCCAACAATGTTGTTTCACCCACCTCATCCCAAATATTATTCAGAGAAACGAATTATTTCATCCATAATGAATGCTTCGGTAATGGACACACTCTATACTGGCCGATAACCTTGTCAAAGAATATGGAGAATATCCACCAATGGTAAACATCATCCAACTACCTTGAAGTCTAGGACACGTAGTCTAATAGATCTTTCGCAGTTTGAATAGTCCTCTCGATTGTCCGTCCGCTTGGGGATGGTATGCCGAACTAAATTTAAACCGTGCTCATAGCTGGTAAGCCAACCCAAAATCTGGCTTAATCTGGTCACGATCCGAACTACGGATATTGCATGCCATGTAACCTCACAATCTCATTCACGCATATACTAGCAAGACGCTCAAGGGAATAAGTCAGACGGCAAGAAATGAGCGTACTTATTAATCTATCAACAATTAACCCAAATAGCATCGATGCCTTGAGAAACCGTGGTAGTTAATTCGCAGAACGAACTACAAGAATGTGTTCCCACTTCCATTCCTAATCTCAAGTGGTTGCAAATCTAATTCTTAGGTACAAGATGCTCCGCCTTTACACGCTATGTTAAACATCGAGATAAACTCTTGCAATCTCTCTCTTCATGGAGTTTAAACCACGCATGTAAGTGAAGATGATAAAATAGATCACCCAAGATAAATTCTGGGATGTTCCTGGGATGGATCTTATGGCGACGCAGGTCTTCTTCACGTTTTTAGTGCTTATCATTTCCGGTAGCTCATAGAATAATAAAGTCTGGTGGGAATCTCAGAAACGTGACTTCAACCCCGTCAGATTCTAAAGCCCTAATAGTTCTGGGAGAAATTTCTTCTTCATAAAGACGCCTCCGGCTCAGCTCGAACAACCTTAACTTTCCAAAAGTATCTGGCCACACGGTTGAGGTGGAGTTTCCACAGAAATTGGAGCAAAACAATACGCACTTGCGGTCGCTGACACGAGGCAAATTACGGAGTTATCCCGCCATACCCACGCTCACGTGATCAGATGGTATTGAACAGTATCGACGCCGAATGTTTTTAAGAGGTTCGAGTCGAGATACGCCGCCAACATCTTATTTCTATAAACCGTGTTTGTATTCGAAATATTAAAATGTGGGCTCAATTGCGGAGAGCGATAATCGAGTCAACGCTTTCAAGTCAAAGTTATAGAGAGATCCTAAAATGATATTACTAGGCGGAGAAAGGCCATCGGGCATCGATAACAAGAGAAGAGGGAATAGTTTAAAGCGAATGGTAACCACTTCATTGGTAATCAAGGCTAAACAATAAAAATGAACATTTCAAGAAGGAAAGTGAGATTCAATGATGAACACATCCCAAGACCAAAGACCCGAAGCCAAGATGAAGGAGAAAGACCAACTTATCATACGCTCCAAATGCCAGGGGAGGGACACATCATCCAAATCAATGCTGTATGTCGCCCAAAGTATGTGGATAATTGTGAAGAGAAGTTGTATACTTAGTCTCTACTTTGTCGCTCATTCAAGACAAATTTAGCTAACGACGGAGGCACCAGGGGTCATTCCTGTGAAAAGTCAAAGAATCTAGAACAGGGGTGGAGTAGCCGCTTGCTCGCTAATTTCCGTCCAATTTGAAACCTTTAACGAGGTCATCACCGTCAAGCTTATCATAAACTCCAGCGAAGTCTACACTCTTTATTTCACATCGATTCTACTCATTGCTTTATTTCTCCTACTACTACCAATCGATTAAATCTTGACTGTGTGAGAAATTGACATCTTTGATTTCACCAAGGAAACTCATTGGGAGAAACTCTTCATTACATCCACGCTTTTATAAGCCTCGCTTGGTCTTCAATTTGGTACCCAGTTGGTTTACTCCGGGTCGATCTTTATTTCAAACGGTTAAAATGATCTTCACGAATTTGATGTAATTTGTGGATCAGATGCAACAACTACTTCATTACGCAAAAATTGATTGTTTTCGTAAAGCGTTAGCTTTTCATATTCCTATAATTCCACCTATTACGCGTAATTCAAGTCAACTAAACCATTAAAATCAAATCGCTATGACACCCCCCAAATAGGAAGTACATCACCCATTCATAAAGCGCCAACATCTTCACCGGCATGTAAACAACTAACTTTAATATTACAACCAAAATAGGTATACACAACACCCATTCGAGTCGCCAAATACATGGTACACAAAAAGCAAACTACAACTTCAATAATACAAATGTCGTGGTGAAATACTTACAATATATAATCGTGAGTTTAAATATAATATTGTCTTCTGATAATATCCACATGCAAATAAATCCCCATCATAATTATTGATTCATTATTTTACAAAATGGTGAGGACTACTAAACAACTCTCTCTGTAACCTTCATTCCATACTCCGACTAAGACTTCGCTACATTCTCGCCTCCGAGAAGAAAAATGGAACAACAAGGAAAAGGGTGAGCTCAACTAGCCCAAGAAGAATATTACGACTAAGATAATATACAACAAATTATCGTTAGTCTTCAACAGGAAAAATCTGATGTAATACAATGTATAACAAGTTTCAGATCAATATTCGCAATGAAATAATAATTCATGTAAGAGTTACGTAGAGAATGAAATCTACTATAATCTATGAATTTAATAAACCATCATCAATATTTTATCCCTCGTAACATCAATCAATATACATCCGAATCAAATATTCATCTTTGCACTATGTGCCAAAGATATTCATCACCGGGTCATGTTCATTTAAACACTGCTCATCTTTGCACTACGTGCCAAAGATATTAATCTTCGGAATCATCTCAACATTCGCTCATCTTTGCACCATGGTGCCAAAGATATTCTTAAGAAATCATTCATCTTTGCACCATGTGCCAAAGATATTCCATAATATCATCATTTAAGACCGAGGATGATGAAAATATTTTTTAAAGAAACGAATCCAAAGGAAACAAAATGACAAGGATTAAGGATTAAGGATTCAGATTTTGGTTTTATCCACGCCAAAAAAATACCTCAAAAATAATCATAGTGGTGTAAAATTCAAGAATGATCAAAACATGGATACAATCGAAAGTTAGATCCGTATTAGATGTTTCGACTAAAAGAAGAAATTTTATTTTTCTATGAATAAGACCAGATACGTGAATAGTGTCAGATACGTGAATAAAGGCCAGATACTTGAATAGTAACTCCGACACCAAAAGATAGAAATTCCACAAAAACATCTTCACGCTTCATTAATAGTACTCGTGAATAAGAATCGTGAATAAGAATCATTAATAAGAACTCGTGAATAAGAACTCATGAATAAGAACCCATGAATAGTAACCCCGACATGAAAAAGTTCCAAATTTGATAAAACTTCAGATCAATATTTCAAAGATAATGATATTCAAGAAATAATATCATTATTTAAAAAAAATAATATCCCTTACCTCGAAAAAGATCAAGATTTCTAGTCAAAACACCTTGATATAAAGCTACGACTTGACTTCAATCAGATAGCAATACTCAAAGTATACTCAAAATACTCACAAGAATACGCCGATAATATAGAGAGAGAGAAAACTTCAGCTTCGTGTGATTTTCAATTCTAACCCAAGACCCTATTTATAGAAATCGCTAGAACACCAAAAAGTAAAATTTAATATAATATATTATAATTTTCCACAACTTCATACGCACACTCAACAATCTGAATTCAGCCTCCTAACCACATGTTAAATGAGTTTCAAAATGAAAAAACGTTTTTGTAATTAAAATATTTTAAACTTCCAAAAATCAATTATTTTAACTTCGTAACTTCAATAATTCATAATAAATAGCCCTTTCATCAGAAAATTGAATCTCACGAGTTTTTATAGGAAATTCAATTTCTACAACTTTGCGTAAGAAAGTTTTTCCAAATTCCAAATAGAAATTGACCAAATCCACAAACCAAGTGATTTTACAAGCTATAATCAAATTTCACCAATAAATTGGGTCCACCAACACACAAAACATGTGTTAAACATTTAATGCAACAAAAATACTCTTTCTCCTCATATACTCATATATCCCACATTCGTTGTAAAATATCACCGCTAATATATTATTAAAATAATATATTTAAATGAATTATTTTATCGTAAAAGATAAAATATTAATTTTCAACAATTGTCATTTTAAAATTTTTTCCATCTATATCCACATAAAATCAATATTTTCCTCATCATATAAATCAATAATTAATTATTCACAAATAATATTACAGTAATCACAATATCGACAACCAGCAGCTTCCTCAGAAAGAGGGGCTTTCCAATAAGAATTTCTTCATCACGCCGCAAAAAAGTGACCAAACTCTCCTTAGATGTAACTTTCTAGACATTGCCAATAATGTTATCTAATAATATTATTCAGATAATATGAATTATTGCTTCGATAATGAAAAGATACCGCAGAATGACAATTATCAAACAACAAAGAATATAAAATATCAACGCAAAGAATTATTAACTCAATAAAATATCGAATAAAGAATTTATCAGAACCATTATCGAGTAGGCCTTCACGTAAGAATCAATAATTGGCAATACCGCGTGCCATCGCTCAACAACGCCAGACAGTGTGTTTTAACCAACCGGTATTCCAACAAAGATAATTCAGAATAACTACGCCGCTATTTTAAAAACAACTTATATTTGTCGCTTTTTTCATCCAATCACTTTCCACATGGGCCCACACATGGTCACATACCATCGCATTTAATATTCCCCCGACAAAGATTTAATATTCCACGCACCAAACTAATATTCCCCGACGATAATGAATATTTTATAACCACTGCTTATTTTGAAATATTTGCATATTTAACCCTTAACTATCCACATTAATCAAATCAACCCTTACTATTTCAAAATAATAAATAAAGGAAATTCCTTTTATTTAAAAATTTTTGGTCTTACAACCTCCCTCCTTATGAAATTTCATTCTCGAATCGACGACGATCGACTGTGTGTTTGAAAAAGTGAGGATACTCGCTTTCATTTCCGCTTCCAACTCCTGTGTCATTTTCTATAGCATGATTCCTCCACAAAACTTTAACTTGTGGTATAACCTTTTCATACAGTAGGACATGCTCCTTCCTATCCAAAATCTTGATGTGTACCTCCTCACACGTTAAGTCTTCGCTATCTCGTCCGGGTTTCTAACTCTATAACGTGGTTCGGTCTTTCACATATTTATTTAAGTACGTATGATATGTGAAACACATTATGAACACGTAGACATACTTTGAGGTAACGCAAGTCTATAAAGCTACATTTCCTACTCCTGGCCAAGAATTTGAAATGGACCGATAAATCGTGGATCGAGCTTTTCTCTCTTCCCAAATCTTGTCAACTCCTTCCACGGAGCAACTCGCAACAATACATGATCCCCCACATTAAATTCCACGCCCTTTCGATGAAGATCCGTGATAACTCTTTTGTCGATCTTGTGCCGCTTTGTATACGCTTGTTTAATCATTGGATCTTTTCAGAGTCATATCGATTAAACTCTAGTCCCAAACAATGTTGCTTCACCCACCTCATCCCAACATATCGAGAACTACATTTTCGGCCCATATAATGCTTCAATGGAACCATGCCTATATTTGTTTAATAACTATTGTCAGATGAGAATTCCACCAATGGCAAG
Organism: Panax quinquefolius; assembly: GCA_020205615.1. NCBI lineage: Eukaryota > Viridiplantae > Streptophyta > Magnoliopsida > Apiales > Araliaceae > Panax > Panax quinquefolius. Next base: position 26,488,113 of record CM035161.1, read on the forward strand.
TACTTATCCCAACTTCCTTTGAAATCTAGGACATGTAGTTTTAATATATCTTCAAGAGTTTGAGTAGTCCTTTTTCGATCGCTTCATCCGCTTCGAGGATGGTATGCCAAATCGAATCAGAATTGCGCTCATAGCTTTTTTTCTAACCCAAAATCATGAAGTGAATCTTGGGTCACGATCTAAAACTATGGATACGGCATGCCATGCAATCTCACAATCTCATTTACGCACATACGAGAAAGACGCTCAAGGAATAAGTCTCTCAGACGCAGAAGAAATGAGCAGACTTGGTTAATCTATCAACAATAACCCAAATAAGATCTATGCCTTGAGAAACCTTGGGAAGATTAGTAATGAAATTCGTGGTAATGTGTTCCCACTTCCATTCCGGAATCTCAAGTGGTCAGAACGGACCTCTTTAGGTACAAGATGCTCCGCCTTTACACGCCGACAAGTTAAACATCTCGAGATAAACCACGCAATCTCTCTCTCATATTGCTTCCACCAAAATGTATGTCAAGATCATAATACATTTTAGTACTTCCTGTGATGGATTGCAAAAATGTATCAGGTGCCTCCATCATAATCTTGTACTTCAAATCGAGTCGTTAGAACACAAAGTCTAGAGGACTCAAGTATTCCTTCTTCATCAATTCTCGCCCTAATAGCTCCTTTCAGACTTTCTTCTTCATACGATCAACTCCGGCCTCGGTGGCTCGAAAGTAACCTTAACTTTTTCTATTAAAGTTGGCTCTACGCAGATACTCTGACATCATCGCACTCTGCTCCTCGTGATATGATTTTCTACTCAACGCCTACTACCACGCTCGCTTCCAAGATGGTATGGTCGTAATATGTGCCAAATGAGTCTCCCTCGAGTTTCGAAAATCTTCCCACATTCCTCGCTTCCATTCGAATTTTGTATCTCTTCGAGTCATCAAGTTAATGGAATAGATTCGAGAATATCCTTCAACGAATCTCCGATAATAACCAACTAAGCTTCTAAAGCTACGTATTTCGACATCGATTTTAGTTGTTCTCAATCGCGACTATATCCCAATCTTCGATAAGACGTCACAATGACACCTATCGCTTTATTATCGCATCTAATACGACGCCCCCACAGAGAGAGTCTCGCTTAGTGAATTCCACAAAGGAAGTCACAAGATAAAGGCTCGTGTACCAAATTTATAGTTGAATTTTTAACTCCTCAAGTTCAATAGAGCCATTCAATATGAGATTTTAGAAATGAGTTTTGTACCGTTCAAAGTCGATACAAAATTTAATATCAAAGCTTGGGAGTAAGCCAAGAAATTCTTCAGAAATACGCCAGAAAAATCAATAACAACAGAATATTATTCAAATCGACGGTCTTTATTCAAATCCATAACACGGACTAAGAAAACTCGACATCCGTAATAAACGAACGACTTCATGGCTTGATATGAAAATGTTTGACTACAATGGTTTGATTGTTGAATTCAATAACAAAGTTGCTTAGAATATGAAAACTAACAACCTTACAAAAGCAATCAATTTTGCAATGATGAGAAGTTAACCTTAAAATCACATCAAAAGCAAATATCTCTATGTAAATAAGGTTAATGTGTAATATGATAGTGCCAACTTGAATCAAGCAAGATTTTTAAACAACGGATGTAATGAAAGTTTCTCCTAATGGAGTCTCCACAGATAGGTCAAAGTTTAATTTCTCCGTGAGTCAAGTTCAAACGCTGAGCGCAAGTAAGAGAGAGATAAAGAATGGGTAGTAACCAATATCTAGTAAGGTATATACTTCGCAAGAATTTATAATTAACTAACCCGTGCTAACTTCGTCGTCGTTCCTCAGATTTTGACCACCACAACAAACGCCTTCCCTAATCGCTGACTTTGACTTTTTCGGGACATCCTTTTGAGTCACCATTCGCCGGACTAGGGTTTCGATATCGCATAATCTCGTTTATATGTCCTTCTTTTCCACAATTATAAGATACCTTAAATAAACTGCAGGCGCTTGAATGATATGTCCCTCTTCCCCGATTTGTAAGATATGACCGGTGGTCGTTTCTCCTCCCTTAAAACTAGTCACATCGGGCTACCGACGCCTTCACACGGTCGCTATGAATCTCCTCTTTAAAATCTCCTCCCACTCGCTTCTTCTATTTTCATGGCCACGATTACCACCAGAGTGGTTACCGCTTTGTTCAGATTCTTCTTTCTCCGCTGGTTATCGTATTCATGATCGCTATCTTCTAGATGATCCTCGGTTATGGTCCCCTGCTGAACGTATTTCGTTATCTCGCCTAACAACCGAGCCTCGCTGACAACATCTCAATAGAGAGAAAATTTATGAGAAATGAGATATCGACGACGTCGGGTTTCAAACCTCTCGTAAACATCCGCCATAACGCTCCTCATTCTCCACCAAATGAGGTGCAAACTCGATAACTCCGCCAACTTCGCCGCATCGACACCGCCATGTTATTCTCGCTTCTAGTCTAATAAACTCCACTTCCTTCATACGATTTAATACTTTCGTGGAAGTACTTGTTATCGAATCGCTTTCAAACGCTCTCCACGATACGCCGAAAGGTAAATGGACGGGTACGCTTCACGATTCCCACCAAGAATCGCCGCCACTTTAACATAAAGGTGGCGAATGGAACTTTCTGCTTTCTCCGCATCCCAAGACATCGAATATCTTGTAATTTGTTTCGACCCACGCCTCCGCCTTTAATCGGATCCGGCTTTCCTGCACTCGTGGTCCCAACTTCGAATCGCTTGGGTCGTGACCACCCGTGAATTGCTATCATTTCTCCTCAGATTTTGAACACGAAGTCTCCTCATTCGATTTTGCATGAATCGCAAAAAGCTTCTAAACATCCCCTCGCTCATCATCTCGCCAGCAGGTGTTGTTCACAGAGGAACATTGCCACACAGACGCTTCTCCTCGCAGCAGTAAAGACAGCATCTCCACTGGCCTCATTTACTCCATCATAATATTCTCAACGACATTCTCAAAACACCGCCATAAAATAAGGGTTAATTAAGGAAATCAATATATCACATAATATCCCTATATATCGACTAACTAACAAATAAGCTAGTAGACACACTCAATAAGGATTTACTGCTCTCCCTCCTAGTTCTATTCCCCGATCTCCGCCGCCAGATCATATCCCTAAGCTCGATATTAACCATGACGCCCCAAAATAGGTATACACAACACCCATCGAAAGTCGCCAAATACATGGTACAAAAAGCAAACTACAACTTAATAATACAAATGTCGTGGTGAAATACTTACAATATATATCGTGAGTTTAAATATAATATTGTCTTCAGTATAATATCCACACGCAAATAAATCCCCATCATAATTATTGATTCATTATTTTACAAAATGGTGAGGACTACTAAACAACTCTCTCTAGAACCTTCATTCCATACCCGACTAAGACTCGCTACATTCTCGCCTCCCGAGAAGAAAAATGGAACAACAAGGAAAAGGGTGAGCTCAACTAGCCCAAGAAGAATATTACGACTAAGATAATATACAACAAATTATCGTTAGTCTTCAACAGGGAAAATCTGATAGAATACAATAGACAACAAGTTTTCAGATCAATATTCAGAATGGAAATAATAATTCATGTAAGAGTTACGTAGAGAATGAAATCTACTATAATCTATGAATTTAATGTACCATCATCAATATTTTATCCTCGAACATCAATCAATATACATCCGAATCAAATATTCATCTTTGCACTACAGCCAAAGATATTCATCATCGGGTCATGTTCATTTAAACACTGCTCATCTTTGCACCATGTGCCAAAGATATTAATCAATCTGGCCATGTTCATCTCAACACTGCTCATCTTTGCACTATGTGCCAAAGATATTCTTCAGAAATCATTCATCTGCACTACGTGCCAAAGATATTCAATAATATCATCATTTAAGATCGAGGATGATGAAAAAATATTTTTAAAGAAACTAATCCAAAGGAAACAAAATGACAAGGATTAAGGATTAAGGATTCAGATTTGGTTTTATCCACGCCCAAAAATACCTCAAAAATAATCATAGTGGTGTAAAATTCAAGAATGATCAAAACATGGATACAATCGAAAGTTAGTATCCGTAATAGATGTTTTGACAAAAAGAAGAAATTTTATTTTTCTATGAATAAAGTCAGATACGTGAATAAGGTCAGATACGTGAATAAGTAGACACGTGAATAAGAATCACACCAAAAGATAGAAATTCCACAAAAACATCTTCACGCTTCGTGAATAGTAATAGACTCGTGAATAAGAATCGTGAATGAATAAGAATCATTAATAAGAATCGTGAATAAGAACTCATGAATAAGAACTCCATGAATAAGAACCCCGACATGAAAAAAGTTCCAAATTTGATAAAAACTTCAGATCAATATTTCAAAGATAATGATATCAAGAAATAATATCATTAAAAAAAATAATATCCCTTACCTCGAAAAGATCAAGATTTAAATAAACACCTGATATAAAGTATGACTTGGACTGCAATCAGATAGCAATACTCAAAGTATACTCAAAATACTCACAAGAATACGCCGATAATATAGAGAGAGAAAACTTCAGCTTTCGTGTGATTTTCAATTCTAACCCAAGACCCTATTTATAGTGAAATCGCTAGAAACACCAAAGTTAGTAAAATTTAATATAATATTAATATATTTAATAAATTTCTACGCCACATCTAGACAATCTGATCTCAGCCATCAAGCACATGTTAAAGATGGCCAACAACATTTGAAAAACGTTTTTTTAAAAAAAATAATTAAAACTTCCAAAAATCAATTATTTTGAACTTTAACTTCAATAATTCATAATAAATAGGCCTTTCATCAGAAAAATTGAATCTCATGAGTTTTTATAGGAAATTCAATTTTCTACAACTTTGCGTAAGAAAGTTTTTCCAAATTCCAAATAGAAATTGAATCAAATCCACAAACCAAGCGATTTTACAAAGCTATAATCAAATTTCACTAATAAATGGGGTCCAACCAACACATGTTTAATATGTTTTAAACATTTATTGCAACAAAATACTTTTCCTCCTCAGATACTCATATATCCCACATTCATTGTAAAATATCACCGCTAATATATTATTAAAATAATATATTTAAACGAATTATTTTATCGTAAAAGATAAAATATTAATTTTCAACAATTGTCATTTTAAAAATTTTTCCATCTATATCCACATAAAATCAATATTTTCCTCATCATATAAATCAATAATTAATTATTCACAAATAATATTATGTAATCACAATATCGACAACCGTGCAGCTCCTGAAAGCAGGGGCTTTCCAATAAGAATTTCTTCTTCGGCGCCGCAATTAGGTGACCAAACCTCTCCTTAGATGTAACTTTCTAGACATTGCCAATAATGTTATCTAATAATATTATTCAGATAATATGAATTATTGCTTCGATAATGAAAGATAACCGTAATGACAATTATCAAACAACAAAGAATATAAAATATCAACGCAAAGAATTATTAACTCAATAAAATATCGAAATAAGAATTATCAGAACCATTATCGAGTAGTGCCTTCACGTAAGAATCAATAATTGGTGCAATACCGTGCTACGCTCAACAACGCCAGATAGTGTGTTTTAACCACCGGTATTCCAACAAGATAATCAGAATAACTACGCCGCTATTTAAAAACAACTTATATTTGTCGCTTTCTTCATCCAATCACTTTCCACTATGGGCCCACACATGGTCGCTATTGTCGCATTTAATATTCCCGACAAAGATTTAATATTCCACGCACCAAACTAATATTCCCCTAACGATAATGAATATTTTATAACCACTGCTTATTTTGAAATATTCATATATTTAACCCTTAACTATCCACATTAATCAAATCAACCTTACTATTTCAAAATAATAAATAAAGGAAATTCCTTTTTATTTAAAAATTTTGGTCTTACATTTTTAATGGGTTGGTTACTTATTAGTATTAGTACGTGTTACATTTACGGGTTGGTTGAATTTTATTAGATGTATTTGGTTAATGTAAAATAATAATTATTCGTTACTTTTTTTATGTATTTGCCATCGTAAACTTTTTAATGTTTTGTTACTTATTAAGATGTTTGTGGTTACCGCTATTTTATAGTTCGTTGTTATATATTTTGTTATCATTATATTACGCTTTGTTACTATATTTTTTGCTTAATATGTTTTTGCCCTGCAGTATACATGTTTTAATAAATCGAAGTTTAGTGTACAGTTGTTTATTATTGTTACTATTAAAAGATGGTTTATTTACAGAATTATTTGTTACTTAATATGTATTTTGCCGTGGATATTATATTATATTTTTATGTTTTAATAAATCGAATTTTATTGTTACTTTTATGGGTTGTTACTTATTTATGTATTTGGTTACCATTAATGTAACCGTAAAACTTTCAATGTTTTGTTACTTATTAAGGTTCGTACCACCGTGATTTTATAATTATTTCGTATACTTGTTAGCCATTTTACACAATTTTGTTACTATTTTGTATTTTTACGCTTGATATTATTTTGCCTAAGTATACATGTTTTTATCGAGTTTTATGGTTGTTTACGTTACCATTAAAAGATTAGTCATGTAATTATTTGTTACTTGTTAATATGTATATTACTATGATATTATTTTACCGTGTTACATTTTTATGGGTTGGTTACTTATTTAGTTACCGTGATATTTTGGTTACTTTTATGTTTGAATTTTTATTAGTACGTATTTGGTTATTGTGAATTTTATTAGTATGTATTTGGTCATCGAAAATAATAATTATTTGGTTACTTATTTTATGTATTTGGTTTCAGAACTTTAATGTTTTGGTTACTTATTAGTATGTTTGTGGTTATCGCCATTTTATAGTTTGATTATCGTTATATCGATTTTGGTTATCGCTATATTACGCTTTGTTACTATTTTGTATTTTTATGCTTAATATGTTTATGTATCGTTACCATTAAAAGATGGTTTGGGTACCATCACAGAATTATTTAGTTACTTGTTAGTATGTATTTGTTATCGCGATATTATATTACCGTGTTACCGTTATGGGTTGGTTACTTATTAGTATGTATTTGTTAATCGTGATATTATATTATCGTGTTACTTTAATGGGTTGGTTACTTATTAGTATGTATTTGGTTATCGTGAATTTTATTAGTGTGTATTTGTTATCGTAAAATAATAATTATTTGGTTACTTATTTTATGTATTTGGTCATCGTAAACTTTAATGTTTTTGTTACTTATTAATATGTTCATGGTTACCGCCATTTTATAGTTCGTTACCGTTATATCGTGATTTTGTTAACGCTATATTACGCTTTTGTTACTATTTTGTATTTTTATGCTTAATATGTTTTTTCCTAAGATACATGTTTTAATAAATCGAGTTTAGTGTATAGTTGTTTATGATTGGTTACCATTAAAAGATGGTTTGGGTACCATCATGTAATTATTCGTTACTTGTTAAGATGTATTTTGTTTATCGGATTTAGTGTATAACACTATTTTTTTGTATAAATTTTGTTATATTGGTTACTAATATCCGCTCAATTATGGTTTTGTGTATTTACGCTACGGGATCTTTACTATGAGGAATGCAACCCGAAAAATTCAATCGAAAAGTAATATATCAAAAAGTGATATGGATGTCCCTATAATTATTGCCAAGAAATTGAATGAAAGTCACCGAGAAGTTTAGGCAACATGTTTTGGAAATTTTTTGAGTTCGTAAAGATCAAATGTATTCACAGATTATTCACCATGCTCTCAGGGGTGGAGGTTCACCAAAGGGACGATGGTGAGATGTGGTTTTTGTTTGGGGATAAAAGGGTTAGGTTTGACCGCCCGAAGTTTTGTCTCGATTTGGGTCGAGATGGCAAGGCAATGATGATATAAGTGCATATAAAGGTATGCAAAATCCGATTATTGAAAAATATTTTGGAATGTAAGTTCATATCTGTAGTAAAGATAGGTAGGATATTCCTAAGGAAGTTTTGATGATTTATGATGAGGCTATTAGATGTCAATGATTTTTTGGTGTTTAATTTTATTCTTTCAACAGCTTCAAAATTTTGTTGATGGGGCAATGGTCAATTTTTTATGTTACGGTGATGTTAGCTTAGCTCGGGGAAAGTCAGATTTGAAATGACAAAGTACTCTTTGTCAAATGCTTCAAGGGGCATATAAAGAAAGGAAGGAGTGGTGATTCAACATATAATTTCTACAAAGACCATTATATTAAATTGTATAAGTCGAATGGTCTTCCATATGTATTTCAAGTATTTATGTTTCAAACCATTTCAACTTTCAAAGCTTACAGATATATGCAACGACGAAAGCATCCGTTTGATGTCCGCTTATGTAGATGGAAGGAGCTAGTGAAGCCCCTTCAAATGACAAGTCGAATGATCCGTATTTTGTTCTCGATGTATGCAATGTATTACTAAGAATGCAATTTGTTACCTTTAGTTAATTATTCGTTATCGATTATTTTGTGAAGTTTACTATTAACATAGTAGTTAGTTACCTTTATATACTAATTGAAAGTTATCGATTATATTATGTGTATGTTAACAATAAAATGTTGTTGGTTACTAGAACATATAAAGTTGGTTACCTTTATACATTTAGTCAAGTTATCGATTTATATATATTTGGTTACCAATATATATGTTTTTGTTTATCGATTATGTTTTATGATTCTTTATTTTATCTTTTGTTATTGTAATTTTATAATGTTTGTCGATGTTATAATCGAAGTGTACTTATTATTTTTCAAACCGAGGGTAAAAAGTTTGATTCCCATTAATCGAGGAGAATGAACGACTTGATTGGGTGGGTTTCACTTTTTCAATGGGAAGGATGTCGATAAAAAGGTGAAGGATGACAACATCGATTTGATATATCTGGTCATTAAAGATGCAATTGATACACTATTACCATTGAGAAAAAAGTTTTCGAATTAAGAAAGACGTCAGAAATCATCGGTCGATATTAAGGATGAGATGCAGATTTTACACGCTCAGATATGCAGAGACTTTAGGTTAATTATTAGAGACGAGTTACGCTGGTTCAAAGATGGTGGGGTTAAAGAAGTTGATAGTGATTCCGATGATGATTCTAATTTCGATTCGATTCGACGAGGTGGTGATGATGATGATGATGATGAAGCCGATGATTCCGATGAAGTCGATGATGTTGTTGATCAAGATGTCGGTGAGGTTGGTGATGATGGTTCAAAGTCGATGAGGTTGGTGATGATGGTTTGAAAGATGACGGTAAGAAGGATGAATTTGTAAATGAAGTTGGAAATGAAGGTGATGATGTTACGCTTCAAGACCGCATGTTGTTGAGGATGTTAAGGATGTTGCGGTTGAAAACCGCCATGTTGTTGAGGATGTTGTGGAGGATGTTATGGGTCAAGCCTCGCCATTTTGTTGAAGATGTTGTTGAGGATGTTGGTGATGTGTCGATTTTGTTAAGCAAGAAGGATGGTAATGAATGATTATGGTAATGAAGTTGAACTTGATGGTATGGTCAAGAACATCATGAAATAATAAGTAATGTTGTTCAAGAAATTGTCAAGGTTAGATTTTTTTGTTTGTTTTGTTTTCAGGTTAGATGTCTTTTTTTTTTCATTTTTTAAAGATCAATCGATTGTTTTCAGATTTTGAACAGATCGTTAAGAATGATGTCGACATGCCAACTTTTGACATTTTAAGCCAATGTACGGGGAAAGAAATTGTTGTTTATGTTGTCGCCGAGGTTAAAGTTATTATTACGACACGCCAACTTTTTTTTTTTTACACGCTTAGGTTTTGGTTACCGCTTTTACCATTACATGCTTAAGGTTTTGTTATTGTTTCAATTTTACTCAAGATCCAACTCATAAATATATAGTAACCATTATAATGTTTCATAGTAACCAAAAGAGCATTAGCTAAGAATAAGTATAATGTTTTATAAGAACTAATAATGCATTAGACAAGAACTAATATAGCATTAGATAAATATAATATTACCAATACATAATTTGTTAGTAATAAGTATAATGTTTCATAAGAACCATTACAAAGATTAGACAAGAACCAATACAACAAATGTATTTTTATGTGAAAATATAATTGTTTTCGCTTACATTTTCGTCATTTGTAAAAGGGGAAAAGTTTGAGGCTGGAAAGCAAATCAGATTGATGAGATGGTTTCGACTACCTGTGATATAGTCCAAAGGTGATGAATCGAGAAGAGCGCCAATAGAGTCAGTATGGCACTGCTGCGGCGTGAACATTTAAAGAGGTCGTTTCTACGCCTCCATATACGTGAACATTTGGGTCTACTGGGTTATCGCCTAACGACGGGTGCTAGTCAAAGAGTTGTTGTTATTTCAGATTTTCCAAGGTTTGTATGGATATGCCATCCCAAATTGAAGAGGCGCTGTTTGAATAAAGGGTTTAAAATAAAGACTTAACAATGTGAAAAGGTTTGTTTTTTACCGCTAACAATGCTATAGATTTTTTATGAAACAAATAAATTTGCTTTTGGGTAGTGTGTATATTAACATGGTGATTGTTAATGTCAACGCAGTATACTAATATGTTTTTATATCAAGGACTCGACAAATTTCCGGGAAGAATGACATTATCGAACTCGCCAGATTTGGGTTCATCCCAATTTCATCTAAAATGTGGTTTTATAAATTAAAGACTCGGCAAATGGTTAGATCGATGATGATGTGAGTTCTTTTTTTTAAATTATGTTTCTATATTTATGGTTACATTATTTATTTGTTTAAGTAAATAGCTTTTAATAAAGTTGGTTATCGTTATATATCTATTTTGTTATCGCTATACGATCGCTTTTTGTTACTATTATATTATCGCTTTTGTTACTATCATACAACTATTCCGTTACAATTATATAATTGTTTGGTTACTATCATAAATGTTTTATATATATGTTGGTTACCATCATTTAAAATGATATGTTAATATTTAAGCATGTTTTGTCTAAGGCGATATAAGTGGTCAAGTTATCATATATATATATTTTGTTATTATTATATTACGCTTCGTTACTAATATACAACTATTTGTTTACTATTATATAATTGTCTAGTTACTATGATATATGTTTTATATATGTTTTGTTGCCAACATATAAATTGATATGTTACTATATAAACATGTTTTGTCAATATGATATAAGTGGTCGGGTTATCGCCATATAACCTGCTTTTGTTATCGCTATATAACCTGCTTTTGTTACTATTATATTACTGCTTTGGTTACTATGTTACAACTGCTTGGTTACTATTATATAATTGTTTGGTTACTATCATGTATGCTCAATATATGTTTTTGTTACCATCATATAAACCGATATGTTGATATATAAACATGTTTTGTTATTATGATAAAAGTTGTTGGTTACTATCATATAACTGCTTTGTTGATGTCATATAACCTGCTTTGTTACTATCATATTATCGCTTGGTTATTATATTACAACCGCTTGATTATTTATTATATAATTGTTTGTTACTATCATATATATATATATATATATATATGTGTGTGTGCAGGTTGTTAAAGATCATACATGTTTATGTTTTTTTTTAAATTATTTTTTATAGTTACTTGCTACATTATTTAGATGTTTAAGTAATTCAGCTGCTAATGTTGTTGGTTACATTGATTACATAATGTTATTTTTCAACACTATTAATATTTTTTTTTGTTCAAAGATATCAATGTTGCATTATATTACTTCCGTAAATCGCTGTACATTCCGACATCAGGCATATAAGGGCAACGACTACACGGATTGTTGGTTCCATGCCAAGATGACTCTCTTTTCAAGAGTATACAAATAAAATGCGATAAATGTGTGTTGTTCGGGAGGGTGATGTTGCCGAGTACATTCATGGATCTGCTTATGGATGTAAACACACCATGGAAAATGTTGACTATGTTTTGTTCCCCATACATATGTCATCACCGACCATTGGTTTTTGTTAACGCTTGACGTGCATCGTAGACGCCTAACTGCTTATAATTTCTCGCAATTTCAAAAGAAAATCCATGCAAACAAAAATCATGGATGTTTCGTGGAACCTTATATATTTATTCTTCTCACTTTATCGCGCAAGATCGATTTTGAGGATAGGAGTGATATCGATTTTAGCAAATGAACCGTATCGTAACAAGGTGAAGATGACATAATTGAAGTTAGAATTTGCAGAGTTAGCCTGCCTCAACAAGTGGATGGGTAAGTGGTTACATTGTTTTCAATTTTGAATTATTATATTTAATTATTTTGTTATCGCTATATAATTGTTTTGGTTACTATGTTGTAAATGTTTGTTATCAGATAAACCGATATGTATATATAAAGTTGTTTCTAGTATTGATTTGGTTATCTTTTTTGCATTTGTACAGTTGATCAATGTGTTGTTTACAATTTGTTTTCACGAGCATGTCATTCATCGTAAGATTGATGAAATTCCTATTCCATTCCCCATATCGTTAATATCTAAGAAGGTTATGCACAAACCTATATATGTAATGGAAGGAACAAACAATCGGAAGGATATGAGACCCACAGAGAATTTCCGTGAAGATTTGTTCCAGTATTTTGATTAGTTCAGATATTGTCAGTGTTGTCAAGATGAATGTGGTTTTGTATTTTTATTTTTTAATATACGTTAATTTTGTATGGTTCATTAAGGATGATTACCGAATCTTATATAGATGGGATTTCATATGTTATTATAATATCGCTTTGGAATTAATTTTGTGTGTGTTGGTATTTGATTCGCTTTTAGGTCGTGGTTTGCTACATTATATTGAAATGTACTGTTGGTAACCAAATATATATAAAAGGGTAAATCATTTAATGTTTTGATAGTAAATGAGATGTACAATATTGTTTCTGTGACATATAACCGTTGTTAAAATGTATCAGACATATAATTATTGTTAAATGTATAGTGAGAGTATACATTAGTTAACAAAAAAATTGTTTTGGTGATTGTTATCTAAATATTTGGTTACCTATTTGTTATATTTTGTTTATTGTTATAACAAATAAGAACCAAATAGTTTACTCTTATGGTCACCATATTATGTTTATACAAGTAAACAAATTGTAATAAAATTTGATAAAATCATTATATATCTATTAACATAAATATATGTTAACAATATTTGTTTTAGTTTCAGATCAAAGCAGCTTATAAATTTGTATCACTTAATGTTATGAATTGTTAAATATATGTGTTTTTTTTAGTGTATCATCGTTGATGGAAACACATTAATTTTAATTAAGAGATTTCATTTTTATATATGATCACATTCAGTATAACTATCATATTAAATTAAATATATTTTTGAGATGTTTATTGGTATCCAAATTGTTATTTAAGAGTAACCATTCGACTTTTATGTTAGAATCAAATAATTTACAATTTATATTTGGAATAATTGTCAAGTAAATAATGTATTTTTGTGGGTTCCCAATCAGACGGGTAACTCATAATGAATTCGTAAATCAAATGCTTTAATCAATAAAAATGTTGGTTATCAGACAAAATCAAAATGTTACCATCTATGTGGTTTATGGTTAATGATAAGAAACAATTATATATACATGATCTACACTCTTAATGTAAATGCATTATATCGTGGTTTTTTGGTCTTAAAATCTGGGGATTATTGCAGTGTTTTCCTGTCAGGTCTTTTTCTCGCACCTCACGATTTGTTTTGAATTTTGATTTCAGATCCGTGTTTTGTACTCTCCCTACTTTTGGTCTTCCAAATTGGTCTTTGTGTTCGGGTGGTTTTACAACCATATTTCTTACTTCTTCCGTACATCCCGCTTTTCTTCATCTAACTAAGATGATCAAGTTTAATACGTGTCGACCAAAGTTGTTTTATAGTATTTTTGAGCAAAAATCATAAAGCTCAAATTTCGCCATTCATAATAAAGAAGCAGATGTGGACATGGCATCTCACGGTAATCTAAAATTTTCCATACGTGCATATTCTTTTGGTCGATGTCCACAATATATTGTTTAACCACATCGTAAAACAAAGAAAATCACTAAGTTTGATGTCTCAACCTACATCACAAATTAACCGTTGTTGTAATAAAGTACAACCGAATCATTTTCATTATCTCAAAAAGAATACATATTAAATCAAACAACTCAATGTTATAATTACAAAACAAGTAACTAAGCATTAACCAACTTAGCAAGAATATTATAATTATACGTAATAACCAAATAAGCATCGCTAAGAACCAATATAATGATACTATCAATAACCAACTCAAACCAGATCATTTTAATTATTAAGAGTAACCAAACAAGTATCACTTAAGAACTAATGTAATGATACATAAGTAACCAACTC